>VWZD01012180.1:90937-188402 GCA_013396695.1 Sakesphorus luctuosus | reverse complement strand
TTTTCCAACCCAATCCATTCTATGATTCTGTGATTCTATGATCTTCACCTTCAAGCCAATAAAGAAGGAGACTTAGAAAATAAGACAGGGCAAGCACAGCTTTCTGAATGAGTCCTTTCCTCTCCTGCTCCCATTAACAGAGGTGGAAAAAGAAGGAATACAAGTTTCCACATTTATCTCCCATGGTGAGTTTTTTCTTTTTATATACACACTCCAGATTTTTCCTTTCTAGTTACTATTGATTTTGTTTGAGTTTGGTTTTTTGGCTGTGTTTTGTTGGGTTGTTTTTTTTTTTGGTTGGGGCTGTAACAGCTCCAGGGTGGCAAAGGGGGAGCTGTGGGTGACAGAGCAAACCTGGTGCTTTGGAAGGTCCCTATGAGGAGCCTGTCTGCAAGTAGGAAACAGTGTGGCTGTGTAATGTACAGGAGATGCCCTACAAACAAAGCAGGGGATTGCCTGGAGGAAGAACAGGGAGCAACAAAGGCTGTGCAGAACAAAGTGGCTGCAGAATACAATGTGCTAAACCTGAAATATGGCAGAGAAGCAACTGGATGTGAGAAAAAAAAAAAAAAGACAAAGAAACCCTAAACCCCAAGAGAGGGGAGATGTTTACACTGCAAAGTCAATTATGGAAAGAGAAAAATTTATTTTAAGTCAAGGTAGGAATAATTACTGGTCCAACTAAACACTCACTGGGCAATCTGAATGCAGCTCAGGAAGAGCAGCAGATGCTGTGTGATATTCTTTCAAGATACAAATTTATTCACTTTCTGTGCATTTCAGCAAACAAATTGTGATTAAATGAATGGATTGGTGGCAGCATGGGGGGCACACACTGGCTATTCCACAGGGAGGCACTTAGAGAAGCACTGTATGCTGTAAAGTTTATCCCCCTGGGTCACCATCACAGAATAGTTTGGGCTGAAAAGGAGCTTAAAAGTCATCTCATTCCACCCCCCACCATGGGCAGGGACACCTCCCACCAGCCCAGGGTGCTCCAAGCCCTGTCCAGCCTGGCCTTGGACACTCTCAGGGATGGGGCAGCCACAGCTTCTCTGGGCACCCTGTGCCAGGGCCTCACCAGCCTCACAGCCAAGGATTTCTTCCTAATGTCTAAACTTGTCCTCTTCCAATTTGAACCCAATTGAGTTCAAGGAAGTTGTAGCAATTTCCTCTCCAGGGTTCCTGTGCTTTATGCTCCCAGAGAAGCCATTTCTTGTGTTTTCAGGGAGCAGCCCAGCAGAGGAAAGCCAGCAGTTTGCTCAGGGCTCAGCAGCCATGCCTGGGACAGGCTCACATGCACAAATACCCTCTGTTTGCCATGCCCCAACTCCAGTAAATCCATCACCAACCCATGAAGTCACCGCGCCACTGAGTCTCCTAGTCCAGACTAAACAGAGGAGTTAAGTCCTGAGTGCTTCCCAAAGGATCAGCTGAGCTGCAGGAGGAAGGGCTGAGCTAACACAGAGCTGTGGAGGGCAGTGGGAACAACCGGGGCAGAGAGAGGGAGCACTCAGCCCCCAGCCCAGACACTCCCCGTGGGATGGGGCTCCAGCAATTCCTGACATCCGAGGATTGCTTTCACAGACATGGGTGTCCGTGATAAGCGAAAACACTGCGAAAATAACTGCTAAGAGAAAGTTTTTGCATCCATTAGCAGCAGGTATTTATTTCTGTGCAGGAAGCAAGGCAACAAAACGCTGCAAAGGCTTGCTCACCTGGCAGGTGTCAAAGGAGGCTATTTGATACATTTGAACGTAATTGATTACAACATCTCATTGCATATTGATTACAGGCGGGGTCTGGGCAGAGCTGGGGTGGTGTTTTCTTCTAGCATCAGTTTTGGGGAGGGGTCTTTCTGTTCTTCATCCCCAAAAGGAGGGTCCCAGATAGTCTTCCTCTCCTTGACCTAGCTTGCTTCCTTTCATAAGTGACCCAGCCAAAACTAGTAGAAAAAAATCTTGGCTACCATTTTGCTCTATTCAAATGTCCACCATTACCTTCACCATCCCTGGAGATTTTTAAACACAGATTGGATGTGGCACTGAGTGCCGTGATCTAGTTAATGGACTGGAGTTGGCCCAAGGGTTGGACTTGATGATCTCGGAGGTCTTTTCCAACCCGATCGATTCTATGATTCTATACCTGATTAATTCAGCTCTAGTGCTACAGTACAGAGAACTGAACAACAATCATGTCCTAGTAAAGAGAACAGAACATGCTTGGTAGTAAGGCTGGAGCAAACAGGCCTGAAGCTGAGACAGGAGGTTTGGGTTTTGGCCCTTGTTCCTTCTCATCCACCCTCATCCCACCACACAGTTGGGGAAGGGCTGTCACCCCTGCACAGCTCACTGTGTGCAAACCCAGGTGATTTTTGCATCAAATTGTTTTACTACAAGCTCCACCTCAACATCCCATCAATTAAAAGAGACTTTTTCTTCAGCACTCTCAAAATGATGTTTGGATTTTTTTAGTCCATCAGCTTTCTCCTGCCACATCTAATCTTCTTGCCTTCAAAAAGTTATTCAACAAATTTAACAATGACAATCAAATCTCTCTTCATTCCATAACCAATCCCCAGCCAGGCAAATTCAAAAGGTGAATCCTTCACATTCCTGCAAAAGATGAAAGCAAAGGAGTTTCCTTACCCAGCAAAGATCAGTTCTCTCTTCTCCAGCAGGTTTAACCAATTTCTATCTCCCTCTTGTCAGCCAAACCACCACATCCCCTAAAGTAGGATCTCCCCATGAAGGTTTCCATGGCCCACAGGTGACCATATGCCATGGTAGGTAACCTGCAGCTGCTCCCAAACAGCATCCCACTCCCACCTGGGTGTTTTCACTTGGCATCATGATGAAGAGAGTGCCACGATGTCTGCAAGAAGTGTTGGCAGCTGACAATATTGGGAGAGCTCAGGTGTTCCCCTTCTTTGCTGGTAATTGGCAGATCAAACATTTAATACCAGACTGCAGAGAGGGGACAAAACCCTGCAGAAACATCTGGAAGTGGTGGAGGTCCAGCTTTGGGCTGGCTCTGTCTGGCTTTAGGTATGGGGGAACTGGAACTTGTTAGCACATGGCTGGTTTGGGGACCTTACCATTAACCATGTCTGGAGTTACTGTGTTTCCTCAAGTCTCTTTTGAGGACTTGTCTCCACTCAGATGTCAAGGCATTTTAAGTTCACCCTAACAGGATAATTTTTGTTGAAACCAGACATAAAACACAGGTGTAATGTATAAATAAACCACTTCTGTCCCTCCACAGCCACCCAAGAGTTGCTCAAAAATTCCTGTCCCCAAAGGAGCATCAGCAACATGCAAAGGACTCCCTGTCCCTCGTGTCCTTTTTCTCAGCTCATGAATGCAAAGCAGTTTTCTTTTCCTTTGTCATTAACTTGATTTTGAACAGGCTAAGTACAAAAAAAAAACCCAGACTTTTCCAGTACTTTTAAGCCCCATTTGGTCTGATTAAAGAAGTCTTTAAAAAAAAGAGAAAGGAGGGGGAAAGCAACAACTTTTTAAAGCTAGTCCTGAATGCAAAAGAAAATGGAGTCCCTTGTTATGAGTAATTCAGGATTAATTGTAGAATTACGTTATTCATGCAATGCTGGTTGAGGGGAAGAATAAGCACTTTTGAAATCTTTAAAGAAAATCCCAGTAAAATATTCCGTAGCTGATGTGTGCAGTCTCACAGGGGATGGGGGCAGCAGAAATGTCCAATTTATGAGTCTGGGAATATGGAGTCCAAAGCTACCTCTCCTGTTAGATGCAGGGAGGAGGGGGAAATGTTTATCTGCAGGATATTATGGCTGACCTAAGAGAGGAAAACATGGCTATTCAGGAAAGCAGGGGGGGCACACAGTTCACTTATAGCCATGGAGATTGAACTGAGGCTTCACACCACAAGCAGGTTCTTTCTTCTCCAGCAATGGCTTATTTGCCTGGGATATGTGAATTCGGGCCCAGTTTTTTATACAAAAGTGATGTGAAGATGGCTGGAAGTCACCCTGCTATGAGCATGACTCTGAGAGCAGCATCACTGCACTGACACAGCTTCCCTCCTGCACCTTCTGCCTGCAGCAACAGTGGGGGTTTCTGAGCCAGGGTACATCATTTTAGGCATGGAGAAGGGAATTCTGACCTGCAGTGAAAGTGGAAAGTGGTTTGACTGTTTACAGGGATGATTTCAAGGCAAGAAGAGCCTGGGGAGGTGGATGAAGGGAGGTACTGGTGGGATCCCTGAGAGGGCCAGGATGCTGCTGAGCAGGGCAAGGGTTGGAGATGCTTCTGCCAGCCTGGAGCCTGTTCCAAGGTGTGCTGGTTTAAAGGTGAACCGGCAGGAGAAACAAACACAACTCAAAAGAGATTGTAAGTCAGAGTTACAATTTAATAAAAAATATTACAATAAATGCAATGATACAGAGAGAAATTGGGTTTAACCCCCAAACCCAGCAGTGTAACCCAGCCCCCTGGGGCACAAACACAGTGGGGTTTGGTGGCCCCTGTGCTGAGCCCCACGGGGTTCCCCCGAGTCCAAAGGAAAAGGAGGTGAAAAACCTGTTGGTGCAGATGATGGCACAGTCTTGTGGAGAGTTGTGGGCTCCTCCTGTCCAGGGTCTGATCCTCCTCTGCATCCAATGAGTGGTTCCCCAAGTCCCCAAAGCCCAAGATTCTGTTCGCTCAGGTGCAGGTGGGAGCCCCCCCTGCGTCCCCCAGGGCAGGGAGTTCCAGAGTGGGGGATCTGACTCTGGGAGTCAGGGGGGATTTTGGAATGGTTGCTGGCCCCTGAGCAGAGCTGAGCCCTCAGGTGGGTGTGGAGGTGCCAAGGAGTCCCTGCAGGGGAGTTGTCCCAGCTCCTCTGCCAGGCTTCTTTCCCAGCCAGCTGCCAGGCTGAGGGCTCAGCTGTGCCCTGGGCAGCTGCTGCCAATGGGCCATTGGGAAGAGTTGCTGGGCAATGGCCCAGAGGGTTTAGAATGCACAGCTTTGGGCACACCCACACAGGGAGAAACTGCTCCCACCTGCTGAACTAGGACACAAGGGCAGAAACTTCAGCCTGTGCTTCAACAGGAGCAGCAGTTCCCATCCCTCAGCCCTACCTTTACCCCTTCTGTGACAGCAGGTCCTTGTCTCACTTTCTGGGGTAAAGGTTTGACTTTTGGCTCCTCTCCTAGTATTCCTTCCTTTCATTTATCATCTGTGGTTTTACCTTCTGATAGCTCCCAACACAGCATTGTTGCCATATAAATAAATAGAAAAACACAATGGGAAACAGGAAAAGACAGCATTTTCAGTACTATTAAGCAGAAATCATGTTTAATCTTAACCATGGGACAAAATCAAAAGTGTTTATCCCAACACAGCCCAGTGCAGCAACTGTGCAAAGATCCCAAAATCCAATCAGTAACTGCAGACCCAGCTTCATGTGTCTGGCAGAGATGGTGATGGCCGAAGGAGCTGTGAGAGCTCATGGAGCTGTGGGAGCTCATGGAGCTGTTCCTGTGGACAGCTGGGCACTGGCAGAGTGTCCAAACCTGCAGTGCAGGGTGGGGGGCAAAATTCCCATGCCAGGCACTTTCCCATCCTGATATATCTGCACTAATTTGAGCACATTGAAAATATATTATGTCACAGTGTGGAGTGGGTTTGAAACACAGCCATTGGCTCCCTCTGCAGCAGTTTAAATACCTGTTAGAGTGCTGCCACATGGCCCTGCAGGGTGTAACTGCGGGTAATGAGATGAAAATCAGCAAAGGAAAATAAAGGCCAAGTAACAGGAGTGAATTCCTTGAGAATGAGATCTCCCTTTCCAGACTGCAGCAGGCTGGAGAGGTGCACTGGGCCAGCTGAGCTGCAGGGAGGGCATTTCCATCGTGCCCACCCCAGCACAGCATCCGCAGGTCCACAGGTGCTGCAGGTCCAGCTGTGGCAGTCCCTGCATGAGCCTGGAGCTGTCTGAGCACAGACCCTGCCAGTGGAACCCTGCTAATTTACTGACAGCTCTCCTGAGTCCCAGTTCCTACCTGCAAAGCAGTGGCTGTGAGAACTTGGAGGTTTTTCTTCGCTAAAATCCTTCAATAGAACATTTTGCAGCTTATGGTGGTACTGGGGAGGAACTGGGGGAGATCAACGGCCAGTCTAAATGGAAAATGACCCAAAAGGAGATGCAGAAATACCAACACAGCAGTTTTAGGGCCTCACTTCTCTTTGACAGCACTTTTTGGGGACACCTGTTTGTTAGGAGCCAACCACATCCTGCAGTCTGGATCTCAGTCCTCACCTGTAGGTGTTCAGATGGAAGCACTGAGATGAGCTCAGTTGGTTAAAACTTGGTTGTAATAATGCCAAGGTCATGAGTTCAATCCCCTGTGTGGGCCATTGACTTAAGAGTTGGACTCGATGGTCCTTGTGGGTCCCTTCCAACTCAGAATAGTCTGTGATTCTGTGACCTGATGGGTCCAACTCTCAAGATTCATCAGCTAAGAGCAAACCTGAGCACAGAGATGAGAAGCTGCAGGGGTTGTAAAGGCAACATCTGTCCCACCACATTATCCACTGGCTTCTCCTGCATCCCCTCAGGGACCACCCCAGAGTTCCCTCCACCAACACCCACCACCACAGCAAGAACATTTCTTACAGGTCAGTCAGGAGCATTTCTGCTCTCCCCTCACACTTCACCCCCTTTTCTGCCAAAGCTTGTTTGTGCTTTCCCAGGTGTAGGAGGGAACAGCCCATACCCAATTTCCATTTAGGATTGACTTCCAGAGCCAGTTTTAACAAATATGAACACTTCTGCCAGCCTGCCCCAGTACAGACACAGTGTGACAGCACCTGGAGAGGGAAACTGTGTCCAACAGAGATGGAGCAGGCAGAGGTTCCCGGGATTTGCATCCCAGCCAGTGGGACTGGAGTGAAACACGCAGAAGCTGTGCAGGGATTTTAGGAGTGGGAATGTTGCCTCCAGGCCTGGATGGTGCTGAGTGGTTTCATCACCTGTTAAGCCCTTCCCAAAGCCCGGTCATGGATTTTAATGAGCATTCCAGTTGAGCTGTAGAAAACCTCTGTAAAACCTTGGCCAGATGCCTGGGAAATGACTGCCTGGGAACCCCATTCCCAGGCCGTGGGGATCTCTCACCTGGATATCTCCAACTCCTCCACCAGTGTCATGGAAGGACAATTCATTCATTCATTCACTTCCAGCAAACCCCATTAACCTCCCACGTGAGCCAAAAGGCTTCTGAATGCAGGAGATGCCCCATGAGTCTCTCTGTGACACCAGCTAATTATCTCCTCATTAACAACAACATTAGCATTCCATTTGACATATACAAGATAATTTGTTAATTGCACTTTAATTACAAAGTTATTAAGAGCTCAGAGGCATTCAACAGAAGATTGCAATTAACACAAGCTGTAAAATTGCTCCCAGCAATTTGGAGATGTTATCAGAAACTGATTCTCTGCGTTCAGCTGAAGATGGAAAAGAGACAGGAGATTTATGGGCTGACATCACGAATTCCCTCTGCTCCCCCTGAAGATGCTTTCACTCACACCCTGGGAAGCACCAGGAGCTGCCATGCTGAGAGATCCTTCATAGCCCTGATTTCCCTGGTTTCTGTTTGCAGAAAGTCCATGCCTCACTCTGCACCCAGAAGAGGAGGGAGGGAGGGAAGGAGGAGCAGAGGAGGCACCCAGGGCCGAGTGGGCTCAGTAACTCACATGAAGTATTTGGCACCTTGCAGATCAGACCTGCACAGAATTACAAACCTACAGGTGCTGCCTCTGTGGTGGAGTTCACAAGAGGATGTTACTCCTCTCCAGAGTTGAATTGTTCCTACACTTTACAATGGTTGTCACCTGCAGCACTGAGGATGTTGAGAGCACCTCAACCAGCAGTTCAGCTCCCTGAGACTTCCTCACTCATCCTCTTCCCAGAATCACAGAATTTAGGTTGGAAAAGACCATTTAGATTGTGGAGTCCAACCTTTGACCCAGCACTGCCAATTCCTCCTGTAAACCAGAGCTCCTGGGTCAGGGAAGGTTCTGTTTGCCTTATTACATGTCCCCATGGGTCATGCCCAGGCACTCTGGCACTGGGACTAGGGATGTCCCACCAGGCAACTCAACCATGACTGAGAAGGTTGTGTGGAGACCTCACAGCACCTTCCAGCACCTGAAGGGGCCAAAAAGGAAGTGTGGGAGGGACTGTTCCTCAGGGACTGTAGCAACATGGCAAGGAATAATGGGTTCAACGTGAAAGAGGGGAGATTTAGGTTATATTATCACCCTGGGAGGGTGGGCAGGCCTGGGCACAGGTGCCCAGAGAAGCTGTGGCTGCCCCATCCCTGGGAGTGTCCAAGGTCAGGTTGGACAGGGCTTGGAGCAACCTGGGCTGGTGGAAGGTGGCCATGGAAGGAGGTTGGAATGAGATGATCTTTATGGTCCCTTCCAACCCAAACCAACCTGGGATTCTATGATTCTGTGATTGCAGAGACACTCCTGGAGACACTCCTTCCCAACCCCATGTGCACTGGGAACTGTTAGCTGGCTGCCTCCAAACCACTGAACTCTCAATGACTGAGGCCAAAATCTCCAACCCTTGCAGCTACAGTGATTAAAAAAATATAACCTGGATGAAATCAGTGCTTTGTGTGCTCCTTGCCAGTGTGCCAGTGCCCCTGAGCAATGCCACCACCTGCCCTGTGCCTCCTGAAGAAAGCCAGGCAGGGGAGAACCCCCTGGGCTCAGTGAGACTTCCCAGTCTCTTTTTCTTTCTTTCCATTTATCTGAAGTGTCTCACTGGGACGTCATTCCTCAGATTAGTTGTCAGATCTGCTGGAAAAATGCCCCAGTGAACATGGCCATTATCCACCCAGCCAGGCAGCCCAGAGCCCTGGCACTCCTGCAGAAAAGGGGCACTGTGGATGGGCAAAAAGCAGGACACTGGGCATAGAGCATGCCAGGAATAAATGATAAATAGGTGGGATGTACAAATGGATTTCAAATCAAATTTCACTTTCCTACTGGCCTCAATGACTGTGAATATCTGAAATGCTTTCATTTCATACCTTATGAAACACTATGAGTTACGAAATACCAATGGTACTTTATTAAAAATGCCCCCAAAAGAAATTTTCTGAGTCCTTTGAAAAAGAACTTGTAGGGAATAATCAGCAGCCCAAGGATTAGGACATCCTAAAGAATGGGGGGAAAAAAGAGAATTACATCTCTGCCAGAGAAATCTATAAAGTAGTGCTCAGAAAGCATGCAGACAGAGAAAGGAATTTATTCCCTATAAATGATATATATGTAGACTCATTTCTACAGATCTGTGTTATGCTCATTTCAGCTGGTCTCTATTCCTTTCATCCCAGGCTGGTTTTATTGCACTGTTACCTTTGGGAATCCATCCCACTTTTGCAATATAAAACACATCTCTGGGAGTCCTGAGTTTTCCTGGCTCAGACAGCCCCTGATGTTTCCCTGGCTCTGGGCATTTCTCCTGTTCTGTTGCTGTCACCCTTTTTGTCCCAGAATTAAGCAGGAATTCTGCCTCCTTAACCACACCAGCTCAGACTGGTTTGGTGAAAGTCGTGTTGCAGCAGGAGAATTTCTTTGATTTATTCCAACCTTATATTTCACAGCCACCACCATCACCACTTTTCTCCTCAGGCTTTCTCTCACCCACTTTTTCCACGAGGAAAACATAGAAGGACTTTGGGGATAACATGGCGAGTAAGGAGGGGAAAAGAATTCCAGTTCTTTGGTGTATCTTTACAGGTATTTAAACTTTGAAAGAAGAAGGATTTAGATCAGATGTGAGGAAAATAATCTTTACTCTGAGGGCAGTGAGGCCCTGGCACAGGTTGGGCAGAGAAGCTGTGGCTGCCCCATCCCTGGGAGTGTGCAAGGCCAGGCTGGACAGGGCTTGGAGCACTCTGGGCTGGTGGGAGGTGTCCCTGCCCATGGGACAGAGATGATCTTTAAGGCCCCTTCCAACCCAAACTATTCCATGATTCCATGTTACCTGTTATAGCCATTTCCTAACAGCCAGACCAAAACTCACCTAAGTGTGACAGGAAAACCTGCAGTCTGAGCAGTGATTCTTAGGGGAAAACATGCCAGTCTCAAAAAGTACCTTTCTCACGTTATATTCCCCTCTTACACCTCTTCTGATGGCTTTGTCAGAGCAAGAGTGGGCTGTGTGGGGTGTGTGTGCCAGCCAGGGAATGCCCTCACATTCCAGCTCATCCTGGAACTCCCTACACAGCAGAACTGACTGGAACACACCACTGGGACAAGGTTTAAGGTCAGAACGATTCAAACCAAAATACTCGAGAGTTTGAGATTCCCAGCAGCAAATCAAAACGTGTCAGCGAGAGTCAAATTAATCCTGCACAAATTGGAGAATTAAAAAGTGATTCCTCCAGTTTGGCCCATGGTTAGAGCAGGAATAAAGTAAATTATAACCATAGTTTACCTCATAAGCAAAAGCCTCAACAAGAAAATGCCTTCAACTCATTTCAGAGAAGCTACAGCTGCTCATATTCTGAGGGCCTGGGCAGAGCAGAGGGAAAACAGTTCCAGGAGGGGAGGGCTCAGTTAATTTTGCTTTGCATTTCACTCTGCTAAAGGAATCTCATTCCAACTAATATGCAATTATCAAAGCTGGAAATAATATGGGAGAAATTGTAATAATGGTAATTATTATTACTACTTTGAAAAACAGCTAATTCCAGCAAAAAAATTACTTGGATGACTTAAAAACTCTTCTTGCACTCATCAAATATGTCTGTCCAAAGGAAAGGAAAATATTCCTGAAATTATGTCTCAAAAAATCTTCTTGATAGGGAAAGGAAGAGAGAAGGGAAGAGGGAAGGGAAAAGGGAAGGGAAGAGGGAAAGGAAGAGGGAAGGGAAGAGGAAAGGGAAGAGGAAAGGGAAGGGAAAAGAAGGGAAAAGAGAAGGGAAGAGAGAAGGAAAAATAAGGGAAGAGAGCAGGGAAGAGGGAAGGGAAGAAAGAAGGGAAGAGGGAATCCCCTTCAGCTCATCAGACACCCTGCCATTCCATGAGAAGGGGACATTGATGTGTGGGAGCCCTTGGATTAATCTTGGCACTCAGCAGGATGGGGTGAAGTAGGAAATGATGGCACAGTGGGAAAAGGTGCCAAGAGCCTCCAGCATGGAGAGGAAAAAACCCTGAGGACATAAGGAAGGTAAGGCTGGAAGAAGGGGTGAGAGGATTCTGGGGTTAGAGCCTGGCATGCACAGAAGCACATGGGGAGGGCTTGGTGTGCAAGCAAGTCTTAGGGCTCAGGATCCTGGGAAAATTCATTTCTTTAATCAGCATATTCAGTGGGACACTGATTGTTTTATGTTGGCACCTCTGCAAGGCTGGGGGCTCCTCAACCTTGTCCTTACCTGGGTATCTTTCTGCAAAGTGCTCTGCCCCACAGGGGTTGTTCTCACACCTTCCCTTAGATTTTGCAGAGGGCAAACAGAGCTGTCAGACATCAGGACTCTGTTCACACCAAATATTAAGTGAGAATATTAAATGCCCCAGACTTCCCACGTGTTGGCTGGGAAAAATAGTGCCAGTGTTAAATGGTTTGGCAGCACCTCCAAGGGCTGCATTTAAGGCTCCTGCAAAAAAACCCAACACCCTTAAAGTGGTAAAACTTGCCTGTGTTCAGGGGAGGTTCAAACAACCTCAGCTGTGTGAGGTACACAAGCTGTTCTTGGGGAAAAAGGAATGGTATTGAGTAAGCCTGGGAGAAGTCAGGATTTGAAGCAATGGCCCATCAGCTGGAGACCATTCAAACCTTCCATTCAGGCCATTTTTAAACCAGACTCCTTTGAGCAAATTGAAATGCTCATCTTGATGATATTCTGAGGGTTTTCTGTCAAAGCACAAATCTTTCAGGACTTTGACAGCTGCAAAATGAAACATGCCAACCAGTCAAAGGGAAAACACAGCAAACCCCATTAGTTTTGACCATGCAGCTAATTCTCTTCTATTTGAATTGCCAAAGAACTGCTTGAAATGTTTAACTTGTCAGCTGCCAAAACCCAGAAATATTTGGTGTCTAACATTGAGACAAATCTCAACAAATTTTATTTACCACTCATCAACTTTTTTCCCCCAGAAATTTTCTTCATCTCATCTATTCTGAATTAAGCTGGGGAGTCTGGATCTGCTTGAGACTGGAAAGGCTTTAATATTTATTATTTGCTGAGGACAGCAGCAAGCACAGAGCAGAAGAGAAGGCTCTGGAGTGATCCCACAGCCCCTTCCAGTGTTTAAAGGGGGTTCCAAGAGAGCTGGAGAGGGACTTTGGACAAGGGCCTGGAGGGACAGGACAAGGGGGAATGGCTTTAATCTCAAGGAGGGGAGGTTTAGATTAGATATTGGCATGAAATTCTTCCCTGGGAGGGTGGGCAGGCCCTGGCACAGGTTGCCCAGAGAAGCTGTGGCTGCCCCATCCCTGGAAGTGTCCAAGGCCAGGTTGGACAGGGCTTAGAGCAACCTGGGCTGGTGGGAGGTGTCCCTGCCCATGGCTGGATGGTGGGACTGGATGGTCTTTAAGGTCCCTTCCAACCCAAATGATTCTGTGATTCTATTTTTTGCCATCATCCCAAAGAGAACAAGGTGAGCTCTAAGGTCCCTTTCATCCCAAACCATTCCCTGATTCTATGATTAAAATCTTCTCAAGTTTTGCCAAGACCTGCTAAATTCCCATGACTGTTTCCTCTTTGGTGACCAACCAAGCTTGTGATATCCATCCTGGACCTCTCCAGTAGATCATGCCTGTGTTCTTGCCCCCAGGCCAGCAGGAGCCTTCACTCTCCTGAGGACATTGGGGTGACAGAGACCACCAAGGGCAGTGGACCTGCCTGGGAGGGTCTTGGGGTTGTCTTCTGCAAAAAGGCAGACCATGACTTCATGTCTCCTCCAAACAAGCTCTGGCACAGGCAGCAGTGGGCCCCTCCTGGCCCTGCACTGCCCTCCTCTCTCCCTCCAGGCTTCTCCTCCAGCAGGAGGGGACAGCACAGCCCACAGAGGCAGCTGCTGTTTGGCCAACACGAGCTGCTCCCCCAGGGAGAGGAGCCACTCAGAGCTCACCCCAGGGCCCCAGCAGAGCTTGGGGAGGAATGTGGGTGAAAGCCAAAGAGTTGTCAGGCTCTGTCCCACCGCAGATTTGCCAGGAGCTCAATAAAAATGTCATTGTCTCTCAGCTGCTGGTGATTATACCCCCCCTTCCCGGGCTGCTGGTAATATGGATGTGTGTATAAAGGGTGAATATCATTTCTGCACAGTCCCCCTGGCCCTTTTCAAACAATAATAGGCTAAATATAAAGAGACAGAAGCCGTTACTTGGATCTTTAACCCGTGCCAAGGAAAATGAATAATTAAGAGCGTATTACTCGCAATGAATTTATACAGATGCTTTTAAGTTAGGGCCACTAAGATCCTTTTGAAAATACATCATATTCCCCCTTCATCTTTCATACAGAGTTCATATTCCAGCCTAATAAGTTATAGCAGCTACTGTTTGGATCTGACTTTTTAAAAAATGCAGGCTTTGGGTTTCTATTACAAGCCAGAAAAGAGTGTCAAGGACTGAGGCAGTTCATCTGTTCTGCCTGTACTTTACCTGCCTGAACTCCACTTCTCATCAGCCAGAAAAGATCACTTGGGGATCTTCAGTGCAAGCTGCCAGAAATGTGTCCTAAGGAGAGAAAGAATGGAAGACTCCACTGGAACACAGGAAAACTTTCCCCATTGGAAAACTCCCTTACATTGACATTGGTCCCAAATCTGAAGGTGCTGGGGAGCAGTTGGTCCCAGGGGAGCATCCAGAGACTCTGAGTTCTACTGATTATTATTTTGGGAGCATCTCAGTGTAAATTCAGCGAGTTCTTTAAAAAGAATTGATGTCTCTCTCTCTCTTCTGATGCCCAGGTAAGGTTAGAATTTGGCAGCAGGGAGATCATCCCTGTGCCTCTTCTGCTCCAAGTCCAAGGCTGTGGCTCACCAGTGTAGCAGCCTGGAAAAGGATTTGATGGCTGGGGAACCCCAGGGGACCTTGTTTAGTGAAGGGTTGCAATCTTTGGGGCCACCCATTTGGAACCAACACAGAATTAATTTCTCAAGGGGAGAAAATGGTGCTGTGTGTTAAGGAAAAAAAAAAAGAAAAAACTCACACCCTCTGCCACCTTCCACTAATTGCATGGCCAGATGAGGATTTGGTAGGCAGCTGTCTGGTGTGGAGAGCTTTGTGAAGTGAAACAGTGATGACAGCAAAGGCCCAGCAGTGAGAGCTTTAGGATGCCCCGTTTACTGAGCTTATTCACCAGAGAAGTGATCTCAAAACCTCCAGAGAAGCCTCTGATACCAAGAGACAGAGACACAGCAAGGTCCTCCAGTGGCTGATCCCAAAAGTTAAACAAACCTGTCTGAAAGAAGTGCAAAATCAGAACTCTTGGCTGAAGGAGTGCAAATTCAGAAGCCTTGGCTGATGTGCTCAGTCCCACATGGGCATCTTCACACAGAAAGGATTTGTGGGAATCTCAGACCTGAATTATGCAGTAGGTCAGGCTGGGTCATCCCTGGGGGCTGTTCTGGCTTTGCATGGTGGCTTTTGGAAAAAGGCACCCAATTATGTGTATCCCAAATGTGAGAGGCCAGCTGGAAGGTCTCCAATCAGTGACAAAGCCACAAGGTAAATAGGGAGGAGTCAGTGGTGATACAAAAAGCCATGACCTCCACCTCTGTTTAGCTGATTACTCAGCATTAATGACATAGAATCACAGAATTGATTGGACTGGAAAAGACCTCCGAGATCATCAAGTCCAACCCTTGGGCCAACTCCAGTCCCTTTACCACATCATGGCACTCAGTGCCACGGCCAAGCTCACTTCAAAAACCTCCAGGGACGGGGAATCCACCCCCNGATCATCAAGTCCAACCCTTGATCCAACCCCACTTTGATTACCAGATCATGGCACTCAGTGCCACATCCAGTCTCATCTTAAACACCTCCAGGGATGGAAAATCCACCCCCTCTCTGGGCAGCCCATTCCAATGCCTGAGCACTCTCTCTGCAAAGAAGTTTTTTCTGATGCCCAACCTAAACCTCCCCTGGCAGAGCTTAAGCTGAGCCCTCTTGTTCAAATGCAGTGACAATACCTCACCAGTCTGGAAGGAAGGGCCTTTCAGCTGCCTGAACACCTTCTCCACCTCAAACATTGCCCAGGGCACTGAAGGAATGGAAAAAACACTGCAGGAAGTGCAAAAGGGACCGAAAAATCCCTTTTCCCAGGGATCTGGAGGGACCCCTTTGTGACTGGTGCACTGTGGTGCAGTTCTAAACACAGAATGAGCCCTTTGAGGTATTTCCCTGGATAACTCCCCTGCAATGTTCCCAAAAATACATCTAAAGAGCCATTTTTAGAGGAAAACACAGAAAGCTGTAAAGGTACAGTGGATTTGTGTATTTTCAGTACAAGATCTGAGCTAAAACATTGTCATGGGACCCAAAAATCCTTCCAAAGCCCTCCCTTTGAAGTTTAACACAAGGTTAATAACAAGACCACTCTGCTACTGAGGTTTGTTCTTTCAAACAGGAGGTGACTCAGAAATGATGAAGAATATACAAATTACAGCAGCCCTTTCAGAACAGCAATAAAACTGTTCCAAATTACATTTGTTTTCAGTTGAAGAAACATTTGTGGAGCACCAAAGGTGACCACCAGACATCTCCCACTCACGGCTGGTTTTTGGCAGCTTCATTCCAGCAGCCAGCAAGTCCATATATTTAATGGATCTATGAGTCCAGCAGGTCTCATGAATCAAAAGCTTCTCATGAATCAGTGTCTTGCTGGAAAACACAAGTTCATTAAGCCTCAAAATGATTTGTGTAAAACATCTCCCCTTTGAAAGAGCTCTCGTTGAGATTTCCTTCCCTCCTTTCAGCTCCATCTTTCTTTCATCTCCACTCAGCTCTGGAAGTACCTGAACTGGAGTGATGCTTCCCAGGCTATTGAGTGGGGAGGTCTAACAGAAGTCATTATTTAGGAGAGAAGGAGAGATTTAGATTAGACATTAAGATGATGTTCTTTACTCTGGGCATGGTGAGGCCCTGGCACAGATTGGGCAGAGAAGTTGTGGCTGCCCCATCCCTGGAAGTGTCCAAGGCCAGGTTGGACAGGGCTTGGAGCAACCTGGGCTGGTGGAAGGTGTCCCTGCCCATGGCAGGGAGTGGAACAAGACGGTCTTTAAGGTCCCTTCCAACCCAAACCATTCTGTGACTCTATTTTTTGCCATCATCCCAAAGAGAACCCGTCATGCAAGAGGTTGGAGGAGCAGAGATGTCCTGCTCATGTGGGACCCTGGTAAGAGCAGGGGACTGAAAGGGACACATCTGGGTTTGATACCAGCTTAGGGCTTTTTAAAATTTTGATCTCTCTGTAGCTCAGTTTTTCCTGATGAACATAAAGTTGAAAACAGGAAAAGCGCGAGCCAAATTCTCCTGCAGCCCAAACAGCTCTGAAGATCTTTGCTCTTCCCATCCCACAAACATCCAAGGCATTGCCTGTGCCCAGGAGGGATGTGCAGACTGGCACAGCCTGCCAAGAAAGCAGGGCTTGGCACAAAGAATGAGCCCTCTCCTCATCCCTGAGGATCAGCAGCTCAAAGGGGAACACAACCCCTTTGCTGCCCAGAGAACCTCCTAATCCCCAGGAGAAAAGCACACCCAGGGTTAAACCCCACACAGCTGAACTCCAACTGTTGCAAACGTTTTCCTTTTTTTTTTTTCCAAAGCAGCTTCATAATAAATAAGGTCTTAAACTGAAATTACTCTTCAGAGAAAGGAATTTCCACTGGGCACATTGGGCACACAGGAGCAGTATTTGCAGGCACTCCATGGCTCCCATCCCAGAGGCGTCAACCACACGAACAGCATCGAGGCAATTTTAGATTTCCCTTTGAATATTCCTACAAGTGCCACTCCTGGGTTGATTTAACACCACGGCTGTGGTGTCTAATAGCTCTCCAGTGATTAATAACAGCCATTTGTTCAAAGCTAACAGCCCCAGTGTGACAGTAACAGATAAATTAGCAACATTAAAAATATGCTAAAGAAAACATTTATGTACTGGATCAGTGTAGTATGGGATAGTAATGCACATCAGTCGTGCCAATAACAAGCTAATAATGATGAGGGCTGTATGTTTAAGCAATTTTTGCCCCGTTCTCCTATAATTGCTCTGACATGGTTCATATTTAGCTTGATGAGACGGGCCAGTTTTTAAGGACATTAATGTTTTTTATGTGCTCAGGCACGAATATTGCAAGCAGATGGTGGGAGGAGCAAGAAGAAGGTAGAGTATTGTATCCCTATCAGTTCCCTTTGTCACGGAGGAGCCGAGGTGCCAAGTGATATTTGGGAATAAATTACAAGGCTGTTTCCCAAATTACATCCCCAGCTTTGGATGTCACGCAAAACATTTTAATAATGCCAATTAAAATTCTTCTGCTCCCCCCATCCCAAGATGCTACACTTGCCTCCCAGGGATCACAGAGACACGTTGCTGTCCCCAGGGGTGACCAGCAGCCACCAGGGGAGGGGAGCCCACACCCTGTGGCACAGCCCTTCTCCCAGCCATATTCCAGCCTGGAGAAAAGCCCTTTCACTGAAGGATTGAAGGAAGCCTAAAGCTGAGCTGAACCACGTCCTCAGAGCAATCTGACACATCTCCACTTGATCATGTGGAGCCTGTGGAAATAATCCCAGGGCATCACAGCACCCAGCACACAAAGAACTGCCATCCCAGCTGAGTGCACCCTTGGATTTTTCACTTATTATCTGCTCATGACACTAAAGGAAAGCATCAGACTGTCGTGTTTTGTTCAGCTGTTGAGGCAGGAAAGTCCTTTTGTTGAAATCACACACTGCAGTGCCAGAAATCTGTCTGTTATTAGGATGGATTGGCTTTTATTTCTTTTGTTCCCACCACAGATATTCAGGAGCAGCCCATGGGGTAGCACCACCACCAAATTTCCCTGTACAAATAATTCCTGGCAGGTGATGGATGCTGCTGGTTGGCTCAGTTTTGGTGCTGTTGGGGTGAAAATATCCCTCAGCAAATCTTGCCAGGCAAGCGTAAAACCTGAAATTTAGGACTAGGCAGTGAGAAAAACTTGACAACAGTCCAAACCTTGTTCCCAGGTCTGTACAAACAGGCTCCAACCATGCGAGCAACGACTGCTGGTGTAGTCTGAGAGCAAACCCTTCCCGTGACGTGCAGCTCTGCTTGGCCTCTTCAGAGATGTCTCTCCAAGGCCAGGAAAACGTTGTCAGCACGCACACAAGTGTGTGGAGGTTGGACACGGAGCCTGTGCTGACAGATACATGAGCTCATTGTTTCAGGCACGTTGTTTCACAGAGCTCAGCCTTGCCCTCCACAGGCTCATCACAGCTGAGATGCTCAGCAACCATTTATCTCCCTTGTCAAGAAGTAATGGACCAGTGTGGTGACACTTGTTTAATTCCACCTCAACGCTGCGTCCAAGTTGGGTCTTGCTTTTAGGTGTTTGTTTAAACACTCCCATTTTCCATTTTGAAATTTTTTTGGGGAAAAAAAAAAGAACAGCAATAACAAACTGTTTTCAACCATAAATTTCCATTTCGCTGACAATTACTTCCTTATTAAAAAACATAAATATTATTTTAGTGGAAAATCTTCCGCTACCTTCTATGTGGGGTGTTCTCCTCTGTGGGTTTCTGGTGGGCTGGGGAAGCACAGCCTGAGACCATCCACTTCTCTGCTGTCAAATGGAGCCACCTGCTCCTCACCACCCTGTCTGGGAATGAGCTCATGGGACAACCATTCTCTTTGGAGCATGACCTCATGGCTTAACAGCTCCTTGGCTCCAGCTTGTGGGAAAATGTCAGCATTTCCCTCTGCTCCCTATTTTCAAAGTCACAGCTCTCCACCTTCCCCAGAGCCAGAACCACCCTGAGGAGCACCAAGGAAACAGCATGATGTGGTGACCAGGGAGACAAAGACCTCCACCTGCGTTTGCTGTGATTTATAGAGGAGCCTCCCAACCCAGGCCCTAATTTTCCCACCTGGTCTCAATAGAAGCTTCATCACAAAGACTTTGCAGCCTTGCCCTGCCCTCCCTACTGTAATAACTGATGTGGCTGGTTGACAATGCCTGTTTTGAGGCTGTTTGTTCAGACACATGGAGATGTCACCTGGAACTCACTCCTGAGTTACCTGATATCAAATCTGGGACCTGCTGCCCCACAGACACCAGCTTGCAGCCCTGGAGCAGCAGAGGAATGTCCATGAGTCACCTCAGGGCAGTGCTCACATCCTTTTATAAACTCTCAGACAAGCATGAGAATAATACTTGAAAAAGCCTGATTTGAGGCAGAAAAAGACAAGGAAATACATTTAATTGAGGAGAGAGGATGGGAACAATAACCAAACACTCTGTGCTGTACAGCATCAGCCTTGCAACCATGGCTGGACAGTTTTTCTTCTTGATTACGTGACTCCAAGTCTCTCTGAATCCAGTGGGTCTGCAGCTTGGTTTCCATGTGGGGCTTCTGCCCAGGACAACCCAGCATGTCCAGACTCCGTGGTGTGCCAGCAGTTTGCCACCTTTCCAGCAAAGCTCTGCCATTCCCAACCTCTCCCCAGCCCTGGGAAGGGGTGCCCTGTGATTCAGCATCTCTTTGCTGCCATCCAAAGCCACCATCTGTTCCCAGGTTTCACCCCAGCCTGAGCTGTTTGCCTGCAGGAGAAATGTGTTGTGATTTTTGGGTTGAAAGCTCCCCCTTGGCAGTGCATCCCTGCAAGTCCAGAGCTGCAGGCGGCTCCCACACATCCCACAAAACTCCTCTCATGGATTAACATGGGCCACGGGGTGCCTGTGGGCTGAGGCTGTTTGTTTGCTGGGGCAGATCTGGGAGAAGGGCAGCTGTGATCAAAAGGATTTGGATGGGGTACAGCAGCAGACACAGAACCCTCTCCACTCTTAGTGGACACGAGGAACTGCTCTGAAACTTGGCAGCTTGGCTTTGCTTTGAAGGCTTGGGTTATGGCTTGTTCCCAGACAAGCAGGGGCAGATGTATCTCTAGATGCAGATGGTGCAAGGATTCAACCTTAAATAATTCTTTGCTGCTGCTGGCCATGGCTTTGGAAGGGCCCCTGGAAGCCACCACTGTGGCAGATGTCACCTGCTTCCCACAGCCTGGTCCTGCTATGCCTTTATTTTGTCTCTGTTTCCACCCCAGCCAGAAGCTGTGGCTGACCATGCTGCTGCTCAAAGGAGAATTCCAGATTTCATTCACTCAAGCCAAATTTCAACCTGGCCAAGAAAATATGGAGCAAAGCAGATCAGACCTATCAATCACTTGGATTGGCTTTCACAATTCTAACAGGCAGCAAAAGCCTTAATAAGTATCAACTGCAGGAGATTTCCGACATTGCCAGAGAAGTTTTCCAAGTTTCTGATGGAGCAAAAGTTAAGCAGAGCCCACAGCATGTGCTGGAGCCCCCCAAGGCTGAGGAATGAGGAGGGCCACAGGGATCTGAGCCACAACCAAGTGTGCATAAACCACCCAGAAACTCGTGGTGTGCAGGAAGGACAGGAAAGTGAGCAGCTAAAAAGGGTGGAAAAAGCAGCCCAGGGAACTGCCCGGTGGCATTGGAGGACAATAAAACCCTAACTGTGACTTTCAGACCCAAGTTAATTCTTCACTGCAAAGGAAATGGAGTCAAACTTCCCCTGCCTTCAGGAGGAGTCTGTCCTTGAACACTGAGTCCCTCAGCAGTGAATTTAAGCCCTTGTGAACAGCACAATTCAGTCCCTCTGGAATCAGCTGAACTCAAGCACAGGCTCCAATCACATCTCTGTGCACTGGGCCAGAGTGGGATCTAGGCCAGGACAGCTCAAGCTAAGGGACCACTGACAGGACTGAAGTTGTGTCAGGGGAGGTTTAAGTTGGATATTAGGAAAAGGTTCTTCCCCCAGAGGGTGGTGGGCACTGAGCAGACTCCCCAGAGCAGTGGGCACAGCCCCAAGGCTACCAGAGCTGCAGGAGGGTTTGGATGATGCTCTGGGGCACAGGGGGTGACTCTTGGGGATGGGCCTGTGCAGGGCTGAGGGTTGGACTGGATGATCCTTGTGGGTCCCTCCAACTGAGCATATTCTGTGTTTCTGTGACTTGTGGGGTTGCCAAAGCTCCAGCACACACATGGGCAAGAGCTGTGCCCAGCAAACAGGGCTGGAGCAGCTTCTGCTGAATTCCAGTCCCATTCCCAGCCTCCCTCCTCCCTCTGCACACACAGGTGTTGTGACACAGCTGACCAGCAAATGCCCAGATATTTCCTCGAGCATTATTAGGCAGGAAATCTGCCTCTATTAGTGCTGCTGCTCATGTTGCAGACCTTTGCCCTGATGGTGTGAACGCTGCACGTTCCCTCTTTCCCTGTCGCTCCAGCTCTGTGTGTGAGAGGGCACAAGATGCTTTTTCTGGCTTGTTTCAGGCCAAGACTCATTTTCAAGAGCCCAACTGTCACCACATTTATTTTTCTTCCTCCTGCTTTTCTTGGCCTGGAGGGCTGGGCAGAGATGGTATGTGGTCCCACAGGACCCCAGATGTGCTCCAAAATGACACAGAAGCACCAATATTTTCACTCTGAACGGATGGAGGTGTCTGCCAATCGCCAGCTCGTTGCAGTCAAGGTTGTTTAAGGGCTTGGGAGAGCAGAAAAGCACTGATGGAAACAAAGGAGGGAAGAAATGCTTGGTTGCAATGGTCTGGGGGAGATGACTTGGTTTAACAGGGCTGATTACTGCACAGAAATGGAGTTGATGAAAACTGGCTCCCCGACTTCACTGCTGATAAATCTCTGGCTTCACTGGAAATGACTCAGGCAGCAAATCTGACACAGGCACGTTCCTTACAGCTTTATTTTAAAGGCATTGCTTCTGCAAGGCTCTGCAAGGAGGGGGCCTGAGCTGGGAGCCCATGACCTCGCCCACGGGGATGCAGAGGGGAGTTTGTTGTTCCTGAGCCACAGATGGTTCATTGAAGTGAGAAGGAGGAAAGGTGGGAGGCTCAGGGGTAGGTTTGGAGCTCAGGTAGCCCAGTGATGTGAAGACCGATGGCAGCAGCTGCTCAGACTTTATAAAGAAGATGAAATCATTTCCTGTCACAGTTATTGACGGATTGGCTGGAATAAAGGCAGAGTAAGCAAGTCCTGAAAACCCCTCAGGGTCAGTCACACCAACCTTCTTGCTTGTGGTGAGACCAGCTGGGTTCAGCCAAGGTAAGGCACAGCCACTCTGGTCCTTTGCAGTCACACCAGGACTTATCCAGCCCCAGGTCATTTATGACATCAAGATAAAATCCCAGAAGGGTTTGGGTTTGAAGGGACTTTCAAGGTCATCTCATTCCACCCCTCTGTCATGGACAGAGACACCTTCCACTAGACCAGGTTGTTTCAAGCCCCATCCAACCTGGCCTTGGACACTTCCAGGGATAGGGACAAGATGAGACAAAAACCAGGGAGAGAAGCAAACTCAGAGGCATCCAAAGTCTTCCCCAAGCCTCAGTTTCCTCTTTAGAAAATGGGAATAGCAATACTCACCAACTTTTGGCAGATACCACAGAGCACTGTGTCATATTCCTGTTTTATCCTCAGTGCAATGTTGGCATGTGCTGGTCCAAACTGCAGGAAAACAGCTTTGCTATAATTAATTAAAGCAAAGCCCTATGATCAAATACAGCTTTGATACAGCTGTGTAAGATATATATCCTCTTGAAAGAGGAATTGATGTTCATGTAATACAGCCCTGTTGATATTCCAGGAGTTCTGAACGGTGCTGGGGATCTTAGGGCAATCCATGGGGTGCTTTCCAGCTCCAGCACTCCCTGGCTTTTAAACCCCACAGCCTCTGTGTGATTTCTTTTGATTTACTTATTAAGGAAGCTTTTTAGAGCCTCTGATCATCTGGGTTTTGCACACTGTGTCACAGGGGGAAGAGAAATTGGGGCTGTGCATCCTGCTTGTAGCACAGTTCCAGGACACATCAACACCAAAGACAGGAAGGCATTTCTAAGTAGGAATAATTGTTTAAAAAAAAAAAGGGAAACAAATGCAAGCCAGAAAATGGAGAAACAGAAATCTATCAAAAATATCATTAATAAAGAAAGCAAATGCACTGAACTGACTCTTCCAAATGGAAAATCCAGGCACTGTGGGGCACTTCCTGCTGGCAATGAAGGGAAGGTGTTATGGATTACCATGTGCCATCAAGGGGGAAAAAACCCACCAGAGGACACTGAAAGAAGGTTTATGCCCAGACCCAGCTGCTTTTGACAAATATTTGTAGTGTCTCATTCATTGTTAAACTTTTCCATTTCTCCCTTTGCTGGCAGACTGGGATTTCCATGGGAATGGATCAAAATTCACCCACTTCACAGATGGTCTCTGAAAGAAACTTCCCCTTCCCAATCAGGGGCTTTAAAATTATATATTCAATTAGGAAATAAACACAACATTCCTGTTAGGAACCAAAAGGTGTTTTGAGCTCCCACCAAGAGCTCTGTGAGCTCCAGGGTGAACCAACCCTGTTTTCCTATGGGTGGGTGTCTGTCCCTTGACTGGGTTTGTAACTGAATTAGGTGAAGGTTTCTGTCATCTCTGCCCATGCCTGTAAAATTCCTCTCCTGTTCCTTGTACAACTCTCCTTGCAGGACAAACTGGCTGTGACTTGTCAGCTGCTGAGCAAACGTGGGTCTGTCCACAGCTCAGCAGAGTTTGGGTCTTTTCCCCTTCAGCAGCCAAATTCCCACAGAAGTTCACAAATTGGTTATATGGATATTTCCCTCCCTGTCAAACTCAGCTGAAATCAGGTCTGAGAAGGTCACAAAGAGACAGAAAGACATGTCCCTCAAGGAACTGACTGCCCAGGCACCTTTTCCCTTTCCCAGGCAGATTTAGGATGTGATGTCCTCCTGTTCCAGGGAGAAATGTGTGCAGGAAGGTCTCTGGTCTCAAACAAACTGCCATGAACATCCCCCTGGAGCTGCAGGAGGAGCTCCCCTTGTTCCCAATGGCAGCAACACCTTCAAGGGTTGTGTTAAAATGTTTTTTTCTCTGCAAACAGCCTTTCCCAGAGCAGAGACAGTTTCAAACACCCTGATTTTCCCCAAGTGCTGAGAACAAAGCCCACCTGGTGCCCATCCTGCCCTGTGTGCAGTGCCCAAGGGAAGGACTGTAGGAAGCAAAGCTTTCCTGGACAGCCCTTGGCTCCCAGTCATCACTAGGATGGGACTTTGCTGAGCTGGAGAGTCTCAGAGCCTCAGTCCCTGTGTGTGAAGAACCCTCAAAACTGGGTTGCTGCTGCAGAAAGAGGGAAACAACCCTTATTTTACTTGCCAACATGATCAGTGGGGGGTGGGCATGAGAAGGGCCCTTCCTAAGCCAGACCCTATGTCTGGTGTCAGCAAGAACCCCAAACAACATTACCAACACCCCCACTCACCCACAGTCACTCATAATACAAGGTTTTAATCAACAATGTAGTTTTTTCTCTGCCACACCATTTTGCCGAAGTTCAGCTTAATCTTCTGGACAAAAGAAATGGCAGTGGGAAAACCAAAGCTTCCCTTCATGCCTGGCTTGCCAAAAAATGTATTGAAACCCAGTAATATTCATCATAAAACTGCAGGGAAGGAAGTGGGAAGGACTTGGGGATGTAGTTCCTCAAGCATTTTAAACCTAAACTTCAAAGAATCACAGAATCATAGAATGGATTGGGTTGGAAAAGACCTCCCAGATCATCAAGTCCAACCCTTGGGCCAACTCCAGTCCCTTTACCACATCATGGCACTCAGTGCCACGGCCAAGCTCACTTGAAAAACCTCCAGGGATGGGGAATCCACCCCCTCTCTGGGCAGCCCATTCCAATGCCTGAGCACTCTCTCTGCAAAGAAGTTTTTCCTGATATCCAACTTCACTTTGCCCTGGCAGAGCTTGAGCCCCCCGTGCCCCCTTGTCCTATTGCTGAGTGCCTGGGAGAAGAGACCAACCCCCACCTGGCCACAACTTCCCTGATGTGGCACTTCCAGACAGTGCTGAGGTCACCTCTCAGCCTCCTCTTCTCCAGCACAAACACCCCCAGCTCCCTCAGCCTCTCCCCACAGCACTTGTGCTCCACTCCCTTCTCCAGCCTCCTTGCTCTTCTCTGGCCCCGCTCCAGCCCCTCAATCTCTTGCCTCAACTCAGGGGCCCACAACTCAACACAACACTCAAGGTGTGGCCTCCCCAAGGCAGAGGCCAGGGGAAGGCTCACTGCCCTGGGCCTGCTGGCCACGCTACTTTGGATCCAGGCCAGGATGCCATTGGCCTTCTTGGCCACCTGGGCACACTCTTGTCTCCTCTTGAGCTTCCTGTCCCTCAGTCCCCCCAGGTCCCTTTCTGCCTGGCTGCTCTCCAGCCACTCTGTGCCCAGCCTGGAGCGCTGCAAGGGCTTGGGGTGGCCAAAGGGCAGGACCTGCACTTGGCCTTGGGGAACTTTATCCCATTAGAATCAGCCCAAGTCACTTCCATGAGGATAAAAGAAATGATTGACCATTGGATGGTTCTCCTTCATAATAAATTCAGAACTGGGCTTTGAATATTCATTTCTTTCACTTCCCACATTTCTCTTGCTTGAATGGAAATGCACAGAGAGGATTTCTGTGATGATTTGCAGTCCTTTCACAAAGCACTTTCTGAAATCCTATGCCCAGGAGGCATCAGGCAGAACCACCTGGTGGAAAATACCTGCCCCAGTCTGGTCTCCCTTGTCCCAGCCCAGGACTGACTTAATATAACCCATTCCTGGCCAAAAATAAAATAAAAAAAAAAAACAAAACAAACAACCAGTTGCTGGTGAGTACATGCAACATCTTGTTTCCCTGCTGCTCATCCAAGTATCCCTTTCCATTGTCTCAGCCTGGAATGCAGCCCCAGAAGTTTCTTTTTTTTTTTTTTGTGTGTGTGGCAAAAGAACATAATTTTTTAAATCTCGCAAATGAAGAACAAGATCCTTGTATAAAATAAACAGACAAGCCATTTTTCACCTGTAATTGTTTCTTTGCCACATTAATAAAAATATGGTGTGTATTCTGGTGGATGAATATGTAAATGAAAGATGATTAATAACTCATTTGGAGAGAAATGGGAAGATTCATTTACCTTCTGTAATTCCTCTGTGCTGCCCATCCTCTGTTTGATGTCTGTGAGGGTGGGCAGGCCCTGGCACAGGGTGCCTCCTGCAAGTCCTGGGCTTGTTGTGGTGTCCCCAGATCAGGGACAGCAGGACATGCCCATGGTCCCACCAGGATACCAAAGGGAAGACTCAAAATTTCAGCTCCAAACCCTCCACCCATTTCCTGCAAGGTGTCATTTCCTCTGTCCCACCACCCTTCTCTGCCCATATGTCCCCTCTGGCCCCTGCAGGGGCAGGGAATGGACTGTCATCCCACCATTCTATCAGAATTTCTGCCCACAGTGATCAAGAGGTCCCATACAATCACTGGAGATCAAAAAAGAGAAGATCCCATGGGTAGTTTGGCCCAGGTGGTTTTGGGTGACAGGGGATTTATTCCATGCCCAGCAGAGGTGCCACCAAAGAGATGAAAAGCCCAAATGCTTTGGCCATGGGGTTCAATACAGGCAATATTCTTCCTGCTATTTTATGGGTTTGTCAGGAATTTTGTCTCAGGGACCCTGTATTGCTAAAGAGACCCCATTTTGCTAAAGAGATCCCGTTCAGAGTTGGGAGCTGGAAGGACATCAGATAGAAAAGAATCATAGAACAGAATCATAGAATTGGTTGGGTTGGAAAGACCTTGGAGATCATCAAGTCCAACCCTTGGGCCAACTCCAGTCCCTTTACCAGATCATGGCACTCAGTGCCACGGCCAAGCTCACTTGAAAAACCTCCAGGGATGGGGAATCCACCCCCTCTCTGGGCAGCCCATTCCAATGCCTGATTAGTCTCTCTGCAAAGAATTTGTTTCTGCTCTCCAACTTCAATTTCCCCTGGCAGAGCTTGAGCCCCCCGTGCCCCCTTGTCCTATTGCTGAGTGCCTGGGAGAAGAGACCAACCCCCACCTGGCCACAACTTCCCTGATGTGGCACTTCCAGACAGTGCTGAGGTCACCTCTCAGCCTCCTCTTCTCCAGCACAAACACCCCCAGCTCCCTCAGCCTCTCCCCACAGCACTTGTGCTCCACTCCCTTCTCCAGCCTCGTTGCTCTTCTCTGGCCCCGCTCCAGCCCCTCAATCTCTTGCCTCAACTCAGGGGCCCAGAACTCAACACAACACTCAAGGTGTGGCCTCCCCAAGGCAGAGTCCAGGGGAAGGCTCACTGCCCTGGGCCTGCTGGCCACGCTACTTTGGATCCAGGCCAGGATGCCATTGGCCTTCTTGGCCACCTGGGCACACTCTTGGCTCCTCTTGAGCTTCCTGTCCCTCAGTCCCCCCAGGTCCCTTTCTGCCTGGCTGCTCTCCAGCCACTCTGTGCCCAGCCTGGAGCGCTGCAGGGCTTGGGGTGGCCAAAGGGCAGGACCTGCACTTGGCCTTGTTGAACTCCATCCCATTGCAATCAGCCCATCTCTCCAGTCTATCCAGATCCCTCTGCACAGCCCTCCTGCCTTCCTGCAGGTCAACACTCCCTCCCAATCTGGTGTCATCAGCAAATTTCCTCCAAATAGAGGATGGGAAGCACAGATGCTAAGAGAATAGATGTGAAGAGAAGCTTCTCTTAGAACCTGATTGAAGGTTCTCAAAGACACACAGTAAGGATGACAAACAGCTTGTGGGGACAGCCCTTCCCACCCAGCGCCATCCATAATGGATGAGCTTCAGGAGAATTCAGCTGCCATGAATCCCTGTTCCTGTGCCACTGGAGAAGGAAATGAGCAATCCAAGCACAGGAAGGTCATTTGTCCATCCCCTTTCGACGGGGATGCCCTCTGAGGGGCAAACCCAATCACAATAAATAAGTGGAATTCTGACCTGCAGCCTGGTTCAGCACAGTGCCACAGCCACTCACCCACGTGTGTTTTCCTTGGAGAGCTGTGCTCCTGCATGCTCAGCTAGTTTTAATTGGAGCCATCAGGAGCAGGAGCTCCCCTGTGTAATTGCTTGCACCCTGCTGAGCCCAACAACCTGCAGGGTCACAGATCGAACCCAGACATTGCCTAATTTCCTGGGTGAGCCCAGACAGGCAGAAACTCAGCAGCAAAGCTGGCTGTGTACTCCCCATCCAAATGGAAATTTGGCTGGAGACGTGTCACTGGAAATTGCATTTTTTGCAGGAGAAAAAAAAAACCTCCCAAGAAAAAACCCCATGATCAATCATTTGTTCCAATTTTCATTAAAAGCAAGAATTTTCCTTAAAGTAAACGTTGGTTACAGAAAAGCAGCTGTTTGTTTTGTTTTCTGTAACCAAAACCAGAAGGTTGGTCTTTAAAACGTTTTTGAAAACCAGCTGCTTTGGTCAGCAAAGCAAAAACAAAAGGAAACTGTTGCAACTACTAAAATAAAGGTTTTTCTCAGAACTTCCAAGAATATAAAGGAAAGACACGACTTGACTGTAGTCAGTCCCTTGACTGTGCTGCAGATGCTGAGTGTTTGTTGTCTGCAGCATCCCAGCCCCTCATCCCCTTCCTGCTCCAGGGAACAACAGCTCCCATTAGCCAAAAACCTTCCTTTGCCCAGGCTCTCCAGGACCAAACCCACACTGGGATAGTGTCTGTCCCAGGCAGGAATTAGACCTGGAGCCTTTTTAGGCAGACCCTCCACTTGTTGGCATTGCTGCTGGGGGCAGAAGGGACCCCTGAGCCCCAGTCCTGGCTCTGGGGGGCACAGCCAGAGGAGATTCCTTGAGGAAGAGGGTCTGCCATGGCCACTTGTAATCACTTTGTGTTTTCTCAGCTGCCTGGACTAGGGATTTTGTCTCCCCAACCCTGAGCATGGCCCTGTCTTTCCAAGTGTCTGTCCAAGAATGATGGAGTTGGCAAAATCACTTAAAGCCTTGTCTGTGGCTTACTCAGAGCATTTCATCCACCAAGGAAAAGGGAAAGAGTTAAGGCACAAATTGGAGGGGAAAATAGGGAAAGGGGAAGGGAAAAATGGAAGGGAAGGGGGAAAATGGAAAAGAAAGGGAAAGGAAAAATTGGAAGAGAGAGGAGAAAGGAGAGAAATCAAGATGTCTCTCTGAATCTTAGGTTATTTATTGATTTTTCACTTTGGACAAACAAGGCATCATTCAAAACCCAAACTCTTCATCCTTAGTGTGCCTTTGCTGAATCAAGTTCTACAGCATCCAATTAACACATAAATAATTAAACCAACATTTTAAAATAAAGTGTTCTGTCCATAAGAAGGCCTGAGATGTGTGAATTGCAGGGCATTAATTCATACCCAGTTTTCTTAATGGAGCTCGACCTTCGGCCCCGTGTCTGGCACAATGAAGTGTGAATTAATCCACCGTATTTCATGCGCTGTCAACTCATCCCATCTAAATGGAGCACAGCCCCCCAAAAGGTCACCTGAATCTGTGGAGAGAGCAGATGGGGATGGTGTCAGCTTTGTTGCAGCCTGGAAAGGTTTGGGGTTCACTGCATGGGGTGCCCCAAGGCTGCAATAGCACCAGGCTAAGCCTGGGACCACCTTCCTTGCACAGCCCTGGGCTTTGTTTAACTCAGCACCAGGGAACACAGGCTTGGGATCCCCTTGCAGGGGAAAAATGCCATCAGCCCTCCTATTACCCAGGCAGGAGCTTGCCTAATGCCCTAGTCTGGGATCCAGGCATGGGCATGTCCCATCCCAGTCTGGGATGCTTGAGTTCTCCACACAAGTCCCACCATCGAGATCTTCACATCCCTTGAGGGCTGGGTGAGAGCAGCAGTGACCCCACTGCTCTGTGTTCCATGCATGGAATACATGGCCATTCCAGGAGGAGCAGAGGTCCAGATCCCAGACCTCCAGTCCCCAGAAATCCCACATCTTGGAGGACCCTGCTCCCATGGTCTTCTCCAGGCAGCAGGTTCACTCAGCATCACTGGAGAGATGTTACAAAGATAAAAATGCAAATTCTATTACCCATCCCTCAAGGTTTCCTCCATCAAAAATCAGATTTGGGCTGAGAACATGTCTGTGCTCCTGCACTTTGAGATGAGCTTTAATTAAGAGGTAAAATTATTAAAGCTGCAAGTTATTATAGCCCCAGGACCCCGGCCCAGTGATATGAAGCAGATGGTCCAGGGGCAAGCAGAAGCCCTTTAATAAAGAAGTGTTTGCAATTCATGAGCATTAATTATGTCCACTTCTCTCATTTTAAAATGTTATGCTTGTCAGCCCTGGTATTGTGTGGAGAGCAAGCATGATGAATTAGGCAAACCCCTTCTGGTTCAGGACATATTCTTTGTGTGACAAAAATTAAAAGTATTATCTCCCAGAAGATGGAGTAATTAGAATATTTAAGCACTTGGGGTTCCCCACCTTTCCTCAGCCTTTCCCCCTATGGCCCCAACTTCCCTGTTTGAGTTTTGGAGGGCACTGCTGGGATCCAGCTGTCCCAGGAGGCAGCAGGGGAGGCATCACCCCATCCCTGGGATGCTGGCTGAGGACACTGGGATGCTCCAAACAGCTGTTTAATGGGAAACCAGTGCCACCCTGGCACGTCATTTACCCTCCTGCTTCACCCCCTGCTCACCCCATCTATTATTTATAATAACACTGTAGCCCATAAAAAAAAGGATGGGGAAGAGGGTTGATGCCACTGAATTCCCTGCCCTGCTGCAGTTTGCCATCATCACCAACATGCTTCCTCATCTGATTTCCATGGCANTCTGTGATTCTATGATTCTATATTGTCCTCTCACCACATTTCTGGCTGGAGTTGTGGAGTTTCAACAGGACCATTCACAGTAGAAGACAGCCTGGGCAGGAAACCAAGGTGAGACCACATGGCACAGCAGGCAGGAGGCTGAAATGCCAGCCTGGACCTCCCAAATCCCCAGCCACAGTTACAGTACCCACCTCCCCTGCCCACCTGGGCAGTACAACAGCTCCAGGCTAAAGGCAAAGTACCTGGGGTTCTTAGGAGAGGGCAGGATCCAAATGCCTGGATAGCCCTGGGTAAGACCAGCTCTGCTGCAGTTGCTGTCACTCTGCTGCTTGCAAGGAGAGCCATACCTTAAACATTTGCCACTCCAGGGCATGCTCTGGCATCCCTGAGCCTCCTCAGCCCAGCACACCTGCCCGGCATGGCAGGGGAGGGCAAAGATCCAGGCAGTGCTGCCCTCGGGCCAGGCCCACTCCAGTTGCAGCACAGCGTTGACAATCTGTCATATCCCAGATTGTGGTCTCTCAGAAAGGGAGGAAATATTGAATCTGTACTACTTCTACAGAGAACAGCCGTGGCTGTGTGAATTTGGTAAATGCATATCTGAGACACCCATTTGGGATGCAGCAGATAGAGGAATCTCACTCTCCTGATGGACTGGAGGGAGCTCTGACTGAATGCCTGCACCTGGGTGCTCATCCCAGTTATTGACAGACTGAGAGAGCAGAATCTTTTTGTCTTGGTGCTAAGAGGTAGGTTTGAGACTGGTTTGGGCAGGAAGACACAGACCAAGGAGGTGTAGGAAGCACAGGGAGTGGGATGCTCAGCCACCAAGAGCATTGCACATGAACTCAAAACCATGGCATGAGTGACTGGTGACCCTGTAAATCCACATGAAAATGCCAGTTTGTCTTATTCTTGTCCTTTGCTTTCTCCCCTCATCTTTTCTCCCTCTGAGCACTTCAAACTTTCCCTTAGACCACTTAAAACATAATAGTCAATAATTCCTCCTACCACCCTCAGCAATGAGAATTTCTTTTTTTGCTGCTAAAAAAACTCTCTTCGCATTTCCTAGGTACAAACTCAGGTTTCCCATGCAGGGAAGGTCTTGCACCATGCCTGATGTCCCAAGGCTGCTGGGAAAGGTCTCAGGCTGCTCCCCAGCCTCAGGAGAGCATCAGATAACCCAGTGTGACCTTGCAGTGTGGGGCCACTTGCCCTCCATAATCTCTACACAGCCTTGGTTAACGATGACACCATTTACTTTCATCGAGATTTATTGGCTCTCCCTTCCACCCTGAATTAAACCTCACTGTGGGACTGTTGGATTTTTCCAGACATTAGTCAGAGAAGCCCAAGACTGGAGCAAATCTGTGCAAATCCACAGAGTCCCATCAAGGGCTGAGCACCATGTCCTGGGAGGGCACAAATCCACTCTGCAGATGGACTGATTCACCCCAAAAAGTTTGTCCAACAGGCTGTGCTGACCACAAGCACCAATCTGAGCTGGTCTACATTGAAGTGAATCCTCAGCCTAGAGTCAGAAAGTTGATGCTTTAAATTAAAATTGTTCCTGCCTGTGAATCCTCACACAGAATGACCAAAACCATTGAGTCAGCCCAGAGAAGGAAGAGGAGCATAATGCTCTGGATGTTCAGTGCAGGGCTGGCTCAGTGCAGTGGGTGGCTCACACTTCAGTGCCTCTGCACCACTCCAGAGCCTGGGTCAGCCTTCTGACACCCTTTGTGTCTCCACACAGGGAAACTGGGGACAAGCCCAGCCTTGGATGCTCAGCTCCACTCCAAGACACTCTGTGTCAGCACAAGAGCTCCCAGGCCAGGCTGCTGCCAGTGCTGTAGGAACCTACTGCCCTCTCCTGAACTTCCCAGGGATCAGGGATTTAGTTTGTTTGCCTGTCAGCTCCACAGGGCTTTATTTTTGCTTCACGATTTAATTTGGCCGTGATTTATTTATGGTCATGCTCATAAAATATGCAGCCCCTTCTGAAACCTCTGTCCACATGAGTGCTTGCAGGGACTGCAATCATTGCCCTGTGCACTGCTGGGCAAGAAGAGCCCCAGAGGAAACACTCCCAGGCTGCTGCAGGACTGTGGAACATCCTCCCCTAGGTCAGGACTTTCAGTCATGCAGCCCTTTGGTATTAACAGCAAATTTCATGCTCGAGTTCCCATCCCTTCACTGGCCAAAGCCAGACCTTCTGGTCACTCCCTGCCAGCAGAAACACAGCTGGTGCCACCAGCTGAGCTCAAAGCCCTTTGGACACTACTGCAACTGCATGAAGACATCTCAGCACAGTGACAGTTGTCCCAGAGAGGTCCCCAAGGTTTGCTCTGAGACCTGTCAGAAAAAGGAGCAGGTGACCCTGCTGCAGGTTTCTCCAGTGAACCCCAAAATGCTGTCAGTGGCTCAAGAAGGCCTTAGGGAGAGGTGTGGGAAGCATCTGATGCAAACTCCTCTCTGCAAGGGATCCTGCCCAAAGGACCATGAGCCAAACCTGCCAGGAGCCCCCCAGCAGAGGCCAGCCCTGGCATTTGCCCTGGGAGGGACTGGTCCTGCATCCATCCTTTGATGGCCCTGGAGAAGCCTCAGACCACGACCAGCAGACACACAGGGCTCAGAGCAGACTCAAGGCTCATCCTGGGCATCCAAACAGGGCTGAAGGGATGTGAGCCAGGACTTTGGGCACTGTGGTTTTGGAGCAGGACCTGGAGGCTGGGTAGGCTTCCCCAGGGTGATGGAGCCAGCACGTGGCACAACATTGCCAGGCACCAAAGCATGGGCATCTTCTGGTGCTGGAGGATAAATCATACTTCAGTGTCCAAGGCCAGGCTGGCCAGGGCTTGGAGCAACATGGTCTCATGGAAGGTGTCCCTGCCATGGAAGAGGATGGAACAGGGTTAGCTTCCAACCCAAACTGTTCTGTGAGTCTATGATATACAGTTATCTCCTGCAGAGTTATTTGCATGTGCAATATTTCTTGCATGTCCATGCATAGAATTTGCATATTTAATTATTCCTGACAGAGTAGCTCTGTTACCTTCCTGTGAGCCTGCCCAGTTTTCAGCCTACAAGGCCAGGTGCTGCTTTCCCAGCATGACTCAGGGGGCAAAGGAGCCTCAAATCCCCCTCACACACAAAAATAAACCCCAACACCACCTTTTCTCGTCAAGTTAAACACCAGCACACCCCAGCTCAGTTCATGCCAAATGCAGGTCCCTTGAGTGCTGAGCCAGGCACACCAAGAGGTGTGGCAGGTGCTGGGAAAGCCCACCCTGCAGAGCTGGCACAGCATCAGCATCAGGACATTGGAAAAGCCCACCCCACGGGGCTGTCACAGTGTTGGACAGTGGGAAAATCCACCCTTTGGAGCTGCCCACCCCACAGGGCTGTCACAGTGTTGGGACATTGGGAAAGTCCACCCTGTGGAGTTGTCACAGTCTTGGGACAGTGGGAAAGCTCATCCTGTAGAGCTGTGACACTGCTGGGACATTGGGAAAGCCCATCTTTTGGAGCTGCCCATCCCAAAGGGCTGTCATAGTCTTGAGACATTGGGAAAGCTCACCCTGTAGAGCTGTCACAGTGCTGGGACATTGGGAAAGCCCATCTTTTGGAGCTGCCCACCCCACAGGGCTGTCACAGTGTTGGGACATTGGAAAAGCTCATCCTGCGGAGCTGTCACAGTGTTGGGACATTGGAAAAGCTCATCCTGCGGAGCTGTCACAGTGTTGGGACATTGGAAAAGCTCATCCTGCGGAGCTGTCACAGTGTTGGGACATTGGAAAAGCTCATCCTGCGGAGCTGTCACAGTGTTGGGACATTGGAAAAGCTCATCCTGCGGAGCTGTCACAGTGTTGGGACATTGGAAAAGCTCATCCTGCGGAGCTGTCACAGTGTTGGGACATTGGAAAAGATCACCCTGCAGAGGTGTAAAAGTGTTGGGACATTGGGAAAGCTCACTCTGCAGAGCTGTCACAGTGTTGGGACATTGGGAAAGCTCATCCTGCAGAGCTGTCACAGCACAGGGGCTCAGGAACCTCCTGCTCCACCTGCTCCTCAGCTGAGAAGGGGTCAGGTACAGCTTCACCTCCACCAGCACAGCCAGGGCACTGGGGCACTGCTGGGGGGCCCTGGGCTCAGGGGGGCTCTCATTAAGGGGGAATAAGAGTGAAGAGAAAGGAAGAATTAGACACTGAACCCAGGGAAAGGAAGGTGGACAGTAATTCATTATCCTGCATCCTCAGCCTATTAAACACTCCCACCCCCTCGGAGGGGAATCCTGCCCTGCACAGGGCAGATGGAGCCCCTCCAAGCCACCCCCAGGTGCTTCACGGTCAATTAGAGGCGAGTGGAGCAAGGCAGAGGGGTTAAAGATTACGCCAAGGGCCAGGCCAGGGACACAGCGGGGAGCTCCTCTGCTCATCTATATCATAGACACTAATTTGGTTTAATTTACTTCAAAGGCTTTCCTGGGGGCTCTGGCATACGCAGGGTTGGGATCTATTTCTCTCAAAAGAGGTTTGAAAGGAGGCAGGGGCCTTTCTCTTGAAAGCAGCCCAGGGAGAGTGCTCTGGGGTTTGATTTTTCTTTTTTTTTTCTTTTTTTTACAAGGGCTGTCTCCAGAGGCAGATAAGAGAAAGCCCTGGGAAATGAAAGCTGAAAACGTGGATATGAAAGGAAACACAACCAACAAAGACTGTAATGAAGCAGTTAAAGCACTTTAAAATAAAGCCTCTCCCCACCCAGTGCCTGCAAAGGGGCAATAAAACCATCCTGCAAAGTGCTAGCCAAAGATTCCCCCAGGAAAGCACATCCTTTGGGGAAAGCTAAATATGCTGAATTATCCCCCAGGAAGCGAATAAACCAGGGACAACTCGGTGCTTTTATCCTTTCATCTGTCCAGGGAGAAGTGCCTTGTTAATACTGGGAGCTTAGGGAGGATGTAAACCCAAGGAACAGCCTCACTGGGGGACATGGAGCAGAATGGCCCTTGGCTGGTGGGGGGGAGGAGCAGGAGGATGGATCCTGGAGTGCCACCACCAACCTACTCCCTTCTACCTTGTGGATGAGCCTGGGAGCTCTGCCAACTTCCAGCCCAGCTCTGAGCATCTTCCTGCAGCTTTGGGCAGTCACAGCTGCCCTTTGTCCATCCCATTCCAGGGAAAGGGCAGAAATTCCTTGGTGGAGGCAATGCCAGACACCACGAGGGCTGGCAGGTACAAAACCACACCAGGGGTGGTTCCATTCAGACCCAGAATAAACCACCCTTGGGATTGGTCTCTTCTCTCAGGCAAACAACAGTAGGACTAGAGGGCATGGGCTTAAGCTCTGCCAGGGGAGGTTTAGGTTGGATATCAGGAAGAAATTCTTTCCAGAGAGAGTGGTCAGGCATTGGAATGGCTGCCCAGGGAGGTGGTGGATTCTCCAGCCCTGGAGGTTTTTAAGGTGAGACTGGACATGGCACTGAGTGCCATGATCTGGTAATCACAGTGGGGTTGGATTAAGGGTTGGACTTGATGATCTCAGAGGTCTCTTCCGACCCAACTGATTCTGTGATTCTATGAAAGCAGGATTAGACCCACTACACATTCCTGGTTGTCTCTGCAGCACCTCAGGCCCCTCCTGCCCTCGAGGAAGGGCCATCAGCACTTGCACACACCAACACTGTGCTCCCCACCCAGGCTGATGAGGCATCTCCCGCCTGCAGCCCCAGCTCAGCCCATCCCTGCATCCCTGCCCATCCCTGCATTTCCTCAACCTGAGGCTGAGGAAACCGTCCATAAATCACTGCACAAAGGGGCTGCGTGCAGGGAAGCATCAATAATCATGTTAAATAATTACGGGGAAAAACTTGACCAAGTGAGAATAGAAGGGCTGCAGGGTCAGTGCCCGGGGGCAGAGATGGGAGGGAGAGGTTTGAGGGCAGGGGGAGGATGACGGTGGGAGAGGGATGGGAGAGCTGAGGGATGGAGATGGATGCAAAAGAAGAGTTGCTGGATGCTGAAAGTAGGCTGAGACCACTCCAGCCAAGTCCTGCAGGGATCTAAATATACATTCCCTACTCATATCCCAGCTCAAACCAATATGGGAAAATTCTACCCTCACATCCCTGTGCTTGGAGATGTTTGGCAGGAGAGATCTGGAGTGGCTGGCTTCATTCAAAGCCCAGTCATAGCAGTGCTGATGTTATAACATTTATTTTAATTAAACTGATTACAAAGTAGCAATAGAACCTGCTCTAATCACATGTGATTTGAGTCTCTTCTGCTAGTCTTGAACAGGGCTGAGGTGACAGATTTGGAGCTCTCCCATCCAGGATGGGTTACCTGACATTACTTGTGCCACATAAAAACACAAAAATGATGAAAAAAAATAGCCATCCACCATATTTCTTGCTGAATGGCACAAATGACATGAACATGGATGTGGTTCATAATTTAATTAATAAAAACAGCCAAGTATGGCCAAGATAGAAAAGAAAATGCAATGATTTGTATCAGGACAGTTCAACTTCCAGTGCCAGAGTCACTTACCTGCACTGCTTCATCCACACAGATCACGTAGGATAATTAATCACATGTTGCTAACAAACTTTGCCACTGTGCTAATTGACTTGAGCTCGTCATGAGGGTGTCTGACACTCTCTGCAAGATATTGGCCCCTGACATGGCCTGACAGTCACAAATGCTGATTTGCTTTGTACATGAGCAAATTCCAGCCAAGAGGATGAGAAGGGGCTGGGGCACCTTTAGGGGACCTGGAGATGCCCCCAAGAACGTGGGCCTCTCACTTCCATTCAGTTCATCTTCACATGTCCACACCAGGCACTCTGTATCAGAGTCTCCCTTGACTGAGCTGGCTTGTTCACCTGTCAGACACTACAGGCTGCTGAAGAAAACCTTCCCTGCATGAATTAATGCAACACTGACCAAAGACTGCAAGCCAGAGTGAATTAGCTGGTCCTTACTGATGGCTACAGCAGCTGGATTTCCCAGGTGCCAGCACCTGCCTCACTGCTCTGTGCACAGACCATGCTGGTGGCAGAAGGAATCAGGCTGCAGAACTGCAGGCAAAGAGCAGCAGAGACCACTGTGCCCTTGCAAGTGTTGTAAGGACGCATAACTGACACCCTGGCCAAGGAGATCTGGTAGAAACCCTGGTCAGGGGCAGCTGGTTGATCCTCCAGTCATTCTTACCCAGATCTGCAGTGTGGTCAAGCCCAGTCCAAACACCAAACACCCTTTGATGTGCTCAGGGCTGCAGGGAAACAGAGGATCCTGGAATGGTTTGTGTTGGAAGGGACCTTAAAGTCCATCCAGTTCTAACTCCTCTGCTATGGGCAGGGACACCTTCCACTAGCCCAGGCTGTTCCAATCCCCATCCAGCCTGGCCTTGGACACTCCCAGGGATGGGGCAGCCACAGCTTCTCTGCCCAACCTGTGCCAGGGCCTGCCCACCCTCACAGGGAAGAGTTTCTTCCCAATACTCCATCTAACCATGGAAGATGAGTCTGAAGCCATTCCCCCTTATCCTATCCCTCTAGACCCTCGTCCACAGTCCCTCTCCAGCTCTCCTGGAGCCCCTTTAGGCACTGGAAGGGGCTCTAAGTCTCCTCAGAACCTTCTCTTCTCCAGCTGAACACCCCCAGCTCCACAACCTCCTTGTGCTGGGACTCCAGAGCTGGAGGCAGCACTGCAGGTGGGGTCTCACCTGAGCAGGGCAGAGGGGGAACCGCCTGCCCTCCAACACCCCCCACCGAAGCTTGGCTGGTCCTGCCCAGGGCCCATCTCCCCGCGTCCCTCGGAGCAGGGCCGGTGGCTCCAGCAGGGTCTGTCCCGTGCCCATCCCGGGAGCTCTCCCAGCCCGCGGGCCGGGGCTGCCCCCGCCCGGCCGCCAACGGGGCTGGACCCGCCGCGCTGCCCGAGCACCCTGGACTTTTATTCCTACCATAATTTCTCAGTTTACAAGGCAATAAATGAAAGAGGAGGATGAGATTTGCTCAGCGCATTTTGCAGAAGTATTTACTGCTGAGAACGCTGCAAAAGCCATTTAAACAATTGCTTTTATGACACAACGCACATTAAAGCAGCTTCCCCAATATTTTTTTCACCCCTCTGCCACTCCGTGCCGTGCTGCTGCTGTGCTGTTCAGCTCGCTGCTTTATGGGCTCTTTGGATTTTAATTGGGCTGTAGCCCCAGGGAGTGCTGAAGTTTTGGAGACTCATTTAGCTCTGAGAGTGCTCACAGCTAATCGGGCAGAAAGGTTGGGTCCTGCCTTGATGGCTCCTGTCATTGGTGAGCTGGAAGAGACGTGTGTGGGGAACAGAGCACACGGTGTCGGTGATGTCCCTCCAATCTGAGTGCTGGTGATCCTCATCCCTTGTGGAGGGGCATTCCTGGGATGGGCTTTAGAGGATGGGTGCTATGACCATTTGATGCAATGAGAGCCAGACTGAGGCCTGGGATGTCCAAATGGGTGTGTAGGAAAGGCTTTTGCCATAAGAGAGAAGTGTCAGGGACTCACAACACTTAGAGGTTTTCAAGCCTTGGTGAAACAAAGCCCAGCCCAGCCTAGAGCTAGTGGCTGTCCCACCCCAAGCAGGAATCATAGAATCATAGAATAATAGAATCATAGAATGGATTGGGTTGGAAAAGACCTCCGAGATCATCAAGTCCAACCCTTGGGCCAACTCCACTCCCTTTACCAGATCATGGCACTCAGTGCCACGGCCAAGCTCACCTGAAAAACCTCCAGGGATGGGGAATCCACCCCCTCTCTGGGCAGCCCATTCCAATGCCTGAGCACTCTCTCTGCAAAGAAGTTTTTGGTGCCTAAAGGGGCTCCAAGAAAGCTGAAGAGGGACTTTAGACAAGCTCTGGAGTGACAGGACAAGGGGGAATGGCTTCACACTGACAGAAGGTAGATGTAGATTGGACACCAGGGAGAAATTCTTGGCTGTGAGTGTGGGCAGGCCCTGGCACAGGTTTCCCAGACAAGCTGTGGCTGCCCCATCCCTAGAAGTGTCCAAGGCCAGGTTGGACAGTGCTTGGAGCAACCTGGTCCAGTGGAAGGTGTCACTGCCCTCTGCAGGGAGGTGGAAAAAGAAGAGCTTTAATGTCCCTCCAACACAAACTGCTTCGGGATTCCATTAATCTGGGACAGGCGGTGCTCCCTTCCCGGGGCCATCCCGCCCCATCGTGGCCCTGGCTGTGTCCCTCAATCCCAGTGGAATTCGGAGGGGCTGGGGCGGCTCTCAGGGGGCACAGCCGGGGATCCCCGCGGGATCTGTCCCGCTCTCGCAGTTCCGACAGCAGCCACCGGGAGGCGCCCGCGCTCCGCGAGAGGAGCAGAATTAACCCCGCTGGGTGAATTAGGGCAAAAAAAGGTCAAGAGGCCGTCGGAGGGCAAAGGGACTGTCGGAGGGCAAAGGGACCGTGGGGGGAGTCCCACCCAGCAGCTCCTGTCTTCCCTGGCCATCAAGCTATGGGATGTATTTGCAGGCACAGTGGAGGGCTGAGGAAACAGGGTTCAACATCATCCAACCCATCAGAGTCAGCCCAAATAAGGGAGTTTCGTAGAACTACGGAATCATGGAATCTCATGGGAAGGGACCCACAAGGAACATCGAATCTCATGAGAAGGTTCCTACAGGATCATCCAGTCCAAATCCTGGCCCTGCACTGACACCCCAATAATCCCACCCTGTCGCTGAGAGCATTGTCCAAACTCTCCTTGGGCTCTGGCAGCTTTGTGCTGTGACCACTGCCCTGTGGAGCCTGTTCCAGTCCCCAGCCACCCTCTGGAGAAAGAAACTTTCCCTGATATCCAACCTAAACCTCCCCTGACACAGCTTCATTCTAGTTTGGGGTGGGGGACATGAAGGGGATGTCAACTCTGCTGCAATTCAGTGGCAGTTCCCCTTCAGACTGTTTCCAAAAGGGATTCAACCCTTCACACTTTTTCCACTTTGAAAAGTCCTTTTGCTTCACGTGCTTTCAAAAATTCATCCCTGAGATGAAGCAACTGTGCAACCTCCAGATCTGAAGTGATGCCACTCACTCGTTTACACTGTGAATGGCCAAAGAGCACAGGCAAAACTAAATCACTCACCTTTTTTATGCTTTCTGAGATGCTGATCCAAAGTGAGGAAGAGCATCTTTTAATTTCCTCACAGGAAGGGAGAAAAATACCTGTGTTCCTACCTGCCCCTCAGAAGGGAAATATTTGTCCCCTTTGCCAGATGCCAAACCTGACAGGACCCAGGATGACCACGTGTCCCAGTGCTGCAGCTCACAGGGGCTTGGATGCTGATTGAACAAGTGAAATCCCCTCCCAGGCTTAGTCAGAGCTCAGCAAAATGCACTGTGAGGGTGGGCAGGCCCTGGCACAGGGTGCCCAGAAAAGCTGTGGCTGCCCCATCCCTGGGAGTGTCCGAGGCCAGGTTGGACAGGGCGTAAAGCAGCCCAGGATAATGGAAGGTGTCTCTGCCCATGGCAGGGGGGTGGAAAGGTGGTTTTATGTCCCTTTCAACACAAACCATCTGTGACTCTGTGGAATGCTTCCAACTGTAAGACCACCACCAGGAGCCCCAGCCATCAAGGCGGGCACACTGCGCTGGCCAAGGGGATGCCGTGTAGCTCGTGCTCCTTTCCCTTGGGCTGTGGCCTGGCTGAGGGCTTTGGGATGTGGCCTGATGTTAGTAGCTGGCCTCAAGGGGCGACCTCTCAAGAGCCATTGTGTCTCTGCCAGCACCAGTTGCTACATCAGCTCAGTATTTAATTGCCAAGTGAATGTGGGAGCGGAAGTGCGAGCGGTTCCGTGCCAGCCATCCCGGCTGTGCCCACTGCACAATGTGATAATCCCCCCCACCATGGCATCCCCCACCCCTGGGGGCCTTGGCACTCAGCAATGAAAGGCTTCTGCTGTTTGTGTTGGGTGGCAGAGCCAGGCAGAACCCGCCCAGGCAGCTCATGCTGACCAGAACCATCCCTGCTCAGGTGGGTCTGCCAGCTGCTGACTTTGGGATGTTGTTGGTGACCTTCCTGTGGCATTCCAGTACCTGAAGGGGCTCCAAGAGAGCTGGAAAAGGAGTCTGGACAAGGGTATGTAGTGACAGAACAAGGGAGAATGGGTTTAAACTGAGAGGGAGTAGGTTTAGCTTGGATATTGGGAAGAAATTCCTGACTCTGAGGGTGGTGAAGCACTGGCACAGGTTGTCCAGAACTGCTGTGGCTGCCCCATCCCTGCCCATCCCATGCCAGGGGGTTGCAATGAGCTGATTTCTAAAGTTCTTCCAACCCAAACTGTTCTGTGATTCCATAATTCCATGGGATGGCTGTGGAAGCAAGCTGGTAGAACACAGCTCACATCTAGCCCCCCAAAAACACAAAAAACCAGAAGCACTTGAGTTATTCTGACTTTTATTTCATTGCTTCTTAGTCCACACAGTCGGTATAAAATCAGAAAAGCAAAGCGAAAAACAAAAAAGTAGAACCCCAAAAAACCCCCAAAATTAAACAATAAAACCCCAACAGCAACAGTGTCTGGAGTCCTCAGAGGCAGCCTGGGGTCTGTGCTGGTGCCTGTTCAATTCATGGCCAGACACTCTGCTGACACAGACAGAGGACAGACATCTCGCTCTGGCACCAGAGACCGAGCGCTCCAGCCAGAGCTGTTTCTGTTCCTCTGGACCACGGAGGGGGAAAAAGGCATCTCGGTTATAAATGCTTTATTAAAAATAATAGTAAGAGCAAATCTAAGTACAAAAGCAGTTATAGTTCATTTATATTACACAGAATTATTTCTCATTTCTAGCTCTGTTGTTTACCTCAAGGTCGTTAACTGAATTTCCAGTGACTAAGGTTAAATGGCTTAGCAGGGTAAGGAATGGTAAATAGATAGCACCATTTCATACATCTGGGATTTCATTTCAGGGATATACTGCGTTGGCTTCTTTCTCATTGGCAGTTTTAGCTCCACGGCAAGGACAGAGCACGTTTCACAGGTGGGAGTGGCAGCTCCCGGCAGCTCAGCTCAGCTCGGCACGGCTTGGCACACACCCCAACCCCACCAGAGGGTGGCCCAGGCTGGATTGCAACTCAGCCTAAGTGATTTAAAAGCCCAAATTCCCAGCGGGTGTGGTGGCAAGGCAATGGGACTTAGGCACATAAGTCATTTAGGCACTTGGGGCAATCAAAGCCTTTGCTCCGAAAACCTTCAAACCCTTTGGAAGCGTCTCCTGTCAGATCTGGACACGCACTTTGGTTACCAGGATCACAGCATGTGGCAGGAGCAGGGACCAGCCCTCTGGCTGCGTAAAACAGGCCTAACTCTGATTTACACCAGCCTAAAACCAGTCAGAGCCAGGGGGGGTTCTGATGGTTCAACACGGGCTGGGAGAGGGAAGGAGTTCAGGGCAAAGAGGATTTTGCATGTGAGAAAAATCACTGCGTTCTTGTTACACTGTTAGGAGTAATAAATCCTTAGGCACTTGCTTTAGGCTTTAAAACATAGCGCATGGTCAACGAAAGCAAACAAGACTATGTACATATATGTAAAAAGTGTTATAAATAGGTTTTTTAAACCATAGATACTATATACATCTTCAATTAACAAGTAACCCTTTGAGTGTTTCCTTTTGGGGTCGGTTGGGTTTGGGTTTGGGTTTGGTGGGAGGGTTTATTCCTTTTCTTTTTTTTTTTTTTTGGTTGGTTTGTTTGTTTTTGGTTAATTTTCTTTTCCGTTTTCTCGTCTATTTTCCCCTGCCTCCGTCTCCTCTGTGGACGTCACGAGTGCCCTTGTCACACCACACCACCACGGAGCATCACTCGCGCTTCCGTAGGATGACGTAGATGATGCCGCTGGCGAGGGCCAGGGGGAAGGCCAACCACGCCAGGATGTAGGCAAAGCCGTAGGAGGTGTTTTCCGAGGCTTGGTGCCAGTCCGTGTGCCTCACTGTGAAGATGGCAGCACCACTCATCACGCAGAGCCCTGCCAGGAACAACACAGGGAAGGAGTTAGTGATGCCACGCATGGACCATTGGCTGCTGGATAATACTCAGCGCCAGCATGAGAGACTGTTTATTATTGCCCCCTTGTGTCCTGTCTCCCGGAAAAATGAGAATCTCCTGTCTCCTGACTTGGGGAGATGATGCTGTGGGCTCTGTCCTGGCTGCAGGTGAGCAGGGATATCTCTGCCATGCTCAGCAAACAAAGCCAGACATCCTGAGCAGGCAAAGCTGGAGCATCCCTTGGGCTAACCCATCCCTTGGGCAGCTCCAGATCCAGGCTGCTTCTCCAGACCAGTCCCACACTCCTGGCTGGCTTGTTTAAAACTCGGGCTGTAGCCTGACCCACCTTCCTGAGATGCTGCAAGAGGTCAGACATAAACCATGTGTTTTTAAAAGAATAAAGTTTCTTTATCACCTGTCCAAGTGATAAAGAACACAAACACAGCTGGGCCTCAGGGTGCTCTGGCCAAGCAGGGTCTGTGCCCTGTGATTTCCCCATCCTTCACAGCTGTGCCAGGAGCTCAGCTGCAAACCCCTCTCCCTGAAAATCCCACTCCCTGAAAGCCCCGTGCACCTGAAAACCCAGTTCCTTTAAAACCCCATTCCCCTGAAAACCTCATTCCCTTGAAAAACCTCACTCCCTGCAAGCTGTTCCTTGAAAACCCCAGTTCCTGAAAATCCCAGTAACGCTCCTTGCAACCCTCAGTACTGCTAATCATGTTCTCTGAAAACTCTAGTACCTGCAAACCTCACTCCTCAAAAACCCTGTTCCCTGAAAACCTTGTTTCCCTGAAAACACCATTCCCTTGAAAGCCCTGTTCCCTGAAAACCCCATTCCCCAGAAAACACTGTTTGTTTGAAAACACCATTCCCCTGCAAATCCTGTTCCTTGAAAACCCCACTCCCTGCAAACACCATTCCCAGCAACCCCCACTCCCTGCAAGCTCCACTGTGCCCATGGATTGCCCCTCTTCCCCACTCCTGGCACATCCCCTGTCGAGCAAAGGGCCAGTGTGGTCCCTGAGGGATGTCCAGCCAGGCCCAGCTCCGGCAGGCAGTGTTTGAGCTTTGTTGCAACCCTGCTCCAAGAGCACTGGGGACCGCCTGGGGCTCACACAAAGCCACCTCTATTCCTGCCCGAAAACAAGCTCTTTTAGTCAATCCCAGCAGTTCTATTATACAGTCGTGGGGCTGTTGTTGGAGCCGAGTTCCAAATCCCCTGCACAGACCTCAGGACCACCTACATTTAACCACCGTGATATTTGAGCTGCAATTCCACTTGACACTGCTCCTTTTGTTCTGGGAAAGTGCAAAAGTGGGAATACGCTTCATTAAGGCGCTGCTGGAGCAGTTTCCATTCTCCAGGCACTGGAGCCAACTCCCACTGCCCAGCCCATGCACAGAGAGCACAGCCATTGTGTGCCCAGGCTGTGGGACAGGGACGGGCGTGTGGCCACGCCAGTCACCTACAGACAGCGAAAATACAGCGGCAATTGTGCACAGGAGGAATTTGGCAGAATGGAGGCAATGGCTATGACTGCACTTCTACAGCATCTGCACTGTTTGGGGCATGAAGAACACCCTGGGAAGTGAAGGACAGCTGTACCAAGGAAGGACAGCTGTCCCCAGCTGCCTGCCCCAATGGAAGCAACAGTGCATCACCACTTCGCAGTCTGATGTTAAGAACATGCTCTAGTCTTGCTTTGACAGGTCAGGAGGGCAAACACTTCCTGGAATCTGTTCCCACAGTCTGTGTGTGCTGGCACTGCCCCAGCCCTGCAGAGGAACCAGGCTGGGTGTTGGTGCAAGCTCCAGGTTGGCTCTCCAACCCAGGAGTTTGCAAAAAGCTGTGGGATACATGGCAGGCACAGCCCTCGAGACTGAGACCACCCTCTCCACCCCACAGGGCAGCAGCTCTAGGGTGGGAGGGATGGGAGAGAAGGGACAAGTCATGATGGTGCTGGAGAGATGGATGGAAAAGTTGGGTCAAACCCTGTGAAGGCCAAACCATTGTCTCTCCCATGCGAGAATGACACAACTATGAGGAGTTACCCATGGATGTGATTGACCCAACAAAGACCAAGGGTCTTTTGTTGCCATTTTATCAGCTTCAAATTCCATCAGGGCAAATCCAAGAAGTCTTTATGATTCTAAGCTGTGTAGAGAAGGTGCTGGGGATGATCCTGCCTGGCCTGCACATCAGACCCAACTGGCCTCATGCATTTCTTCTTGCCCTTCTCTCCATTCCCACTGTCCCTGAGCTGAAGTTCTAGTGGAGAACAGCCCCTGACCTCGTCTATGGCTCCCAGGGCACCACTTCCAAGCTCTGCCATCCAACAGCATCCAGTGGTCCCACCTCTAGCACCCACTGGTTCAGGTCCAGCACTGCTGCTTCAGGCTCCAAAGCTGGAGACCCTCAGCCTTGCCAAGCTGCACCACCCCAGGAGGACGTGCAGGGTGATGGAGGGCTTCAGGCAGGGTTTCCTCATCCCCTCCCAAGAGGGAGGTCCTCTCCAGCTCTGCTGCAGCTGAGAACAAAGCACTCAGGTGGGTAAGATCTGCCCCTGGCAGATCTGCAGCTGGGCTTTGTGGTGCCAGGGCTTGGCAAAGCATGGATAAACACCTGCAAAGCCTGAAGGCCACAGGAATTTCTTTCCTTGGCTTCAGACAGCAGTGGCTTTCCACAACAAGCTGCAAGGAGACCACATAAGTTTCAGCTCCTGTGACCAAAGCTGTCCAGAACTCCAGGGAGGAGCTCCTGGCAGTGCTGGCCCAGCCACATTCTGTTTCCTACCAACTCTGAAATTTAGGGTCACAAAGATCCCAGATGTCCTCTGCCCCCTCCTCCAGCCCTGGTGGGGGAGAAGTGCAAGGATGGCCACTAGTGCCCACCTCAGCATGGTCCCTCCAGATCCAGACCTTTGCCTACAGTGCCCCTGGGCCATGGGGAAGCTTCCTGGGGATCAGGTCACCCTTCTTCTTCTTCCTGGCTGGGGACGGATTTCACCCACACCTCAGGCTCAAGAAGAAGAGAGACAGTAGATCCACAGTCTCACTCTGAATCCCCTTTGGGCACTCAGCACAGCATGGACAGGAAGGCTGTAATTCCATTTTCTCTTCCTCTGACAATGAGGATTCACCAGCAATCACTTAGGAGAGAGAAGCCTTCTGCTCCCAGGTCTATTAGACAAGCTCTCAGGCAGGTAATTGCATTATTAATGCCCATTTCCCCTCCTTGTCTCCATGGCTCTAATGGGTTTCTACACATCTACTTTTCCAGAGATGCTGAACTGATCTGAACTGGCCACCCACATTATGGCCAACCAGATACACTTCTCACAGATTTCATGCCAATAAAGGTTAGTTCTAAACTTCTCCAGGGTTTTTGTAGGCCAGGCACCAAGAGGATTCTCAGAGACTTTTTCTCTACTCGGTGGATGAGTTTTACCACTCAGTGGCAAGACCTAGGGTGGCTTGCAGTTTAACAACTGAAGCTCTAGGAAATGATTAATCTCCTTTCCAGACACCCTGTCATAATGCAGTAAGAAACTCAAAGCACAACTAAATTTTTCTAGCCTGAACACTTGAAAGTCCACTCCACTGGTTTCATATATGGAAATGTAAACAGAGGCAGAGGCTTTACAGCATCTATATTTGGGGAACTGCAACACAGGACATGGACTGTGGCACATTTCCAGCATCAAGTTCTTTAAGAGTTAAAAATAGTAGCTAACAGTTCCCAGTCAGCTGGCTCACCCTGCAGCTCCAGCAGCTCTTTGGTGATGTGGAAAGCACCAGGCCCCTTCATGGCAAGTTTATAAATAATCATGGGATCCTCTTTTGCCAAAACAAGATCCTCAGGACTTCCCCCACCCCACCAGCAGCTGTGGAAGTCTCACCCAGACTGGTGAGGGTGGGTCCCAGAGCCAGCACAACCACCCTGAACCCTTCATGTGTCATCCTGAGCCCTGGGGAGAGCAGGCAGAGCCCTTGGGCCAGCAGCCAGCCAAGGCTGCGACACCCCTCCAAAACCTCACTGGCTGGGGCAGGAACTCTCTTGTACCTTCCATGTGCGAGGGCAGAAGAGCCTGGATATGCCCTGACAGATGGATCCCATCCCAGAGACCCGAACACAAATCATTCATCCCCTCTTCCCTTCACTGGACCACGCAGGAACCAGCTGTATGGCCCTCCTGCCTCCGCACCCAGGACTGTGCTCATTCTCACCACCACCCTCTCCTCTGCCTGGCAGCGCCCTCCCCAGCAGGGACAGCCTCATCCCGAGCGGGGACAGCCCCATACCCAGATGGGACAGCCCCCTCCCCAGCAGGGACAGCCTCATCCCGAGCGGGGACAGCCCCATACCCAGATGGGACAGCCCCCTCCCCAGCAGGGACAGCCTCATCCCGAGCGGGGACAGCCCCATCCTGAGCAGGGACAGCCCCATCCCCAGCGGGGACAGCCCCATCCTGAGCAGGGACAGCCCCATCCCCAGCGAGGACAGCCCCCTCCCCAGAAGGGACAGCCCCCTCCCCAGCGGGGACAGCCTCATCCCCAGCGGGGACAGCCCCATCCCCAGCGGGGACAGCCTCATCCCCAGCGCGGACAGCCCCCTACCCAGCAGCCCCCACTTACCAGCGAGGATCTGGAAGACCCCAGTGATGTAGAACCTCCCGCCCTTGGTGAGAGTGAACAGCTGGCAGAAGAACAGGAACAGGGACAAGACGCTGAAGATGACGGAGAGGATCATCATCGCTTGGACAGACTGCAGCCATTCTGGGCAAAGACAGACAGGTGGACACCTCAGTGTGGGAAGCACAGATCACAAACCATGTGGCCTCAGCATCTGTCTCGTACCACCATCCAACCCCTCAACCCCATGGAATTTGTTAACAGTGAGGGAATGAGACCACATCCAGTGCTGCACCAGCTGGTGAGGTTCTCAGCATGGACATGATGCTTCCCATGATTTAGGGTGTCCTGGGGTAACAGGAATTGCAGGGCAAGGTGCTGCCTCGGGGAGCATTTACCATTAAAGAGGAGCAGAGAGATTAGCCCTGATCTAAAGCCTGCAGAAAACAGACAAAGCCTCTCCCTCAGCTTCATGCCAGGCCCTGGTTGTTCAGCTGTGCTACAAACACAGAGCCATGTGCAACAAGCTGTGAGACACCGTGTTGGCCAAGCTCCGAGGGCAAATAAATACACAGGGAGTGAAAACACCCTCTGCCCTTGTGGAGTCAAACCTTTTGGAAGAGCCTTCCCCAGCTGCCAAACGCAGCTGCTTCCCAGAGCAGACCAGTTAAACCAGCCCCTGCATGACTCATTGCCCAGCTATTTCCAGGCTTAGTGGGTGTGTAACTCCCCACGTAAAAAAAAATATAAATAAACAAGCAGAATGTGGCTCCATCCCATGAGCTGCTGCAGCTTGACAGAAAGAGGGAGCATCTGACAGCACTGGGATGGGGCTACACTCACAAACACCTCTGCCTTCCCCTCTCCTTGTTAGGTTTCAAACCAAAATGTGTATTTGCAGTCTTCCTTGAGAGGACTCTGAGGATGCAACATCAATTAACTCATCATGAAAACCAGACGAACTCAGTACAGGCAAACTGAGGCATAAACCACTCAGTGCAAGGCAGAAAAATCATGCTGGATATGCAGATAGGATTAGGGAGCACTGAAACCTCAGGCTCAGTCACATGTTCCTGCCAGTTTCACTCCCACTAAGTTTAGTTCCCTGACTGCAAGAATGAGCTTTCTGCAGCAAACAGCTGAAATGCAGCAAAACTTCCAAATAAAGCTGTGCCTCAGCTTAGCCACCTCCAACACTTGGCACAGCAAAGGCCATTGGGACTGTCCAGGGCAGTGTCTACTCCAGAGAACTGATCACTCTTCCCCACCAAATCCCTGCAAGCTGCACTCAGGGAGGTGAGAGTGGAATTTGAGCTGGAGAAGGAGGCACAGCCCTCAGCTGGGATGGCAATAATGATCCTGCCTGAGCCCTCCCAACAAATCCATGCCTGCAGGGAACATCCTGTGCCACTCAGTCACGTCTGGTGCATTTGATTTTGGACCATGTTGCCTCAGGATGTTCCTACAGTGGGAGCAAATTCAGTCCCTGCTCTCTGAAGCGTTCTGGAACCACCCAGAGAGGCCCCTGTTCATCCCAGACAGCCTTTTCCTTCCCCTCCTTGTCACACTTCCCGTGCCAAACTACTCTGCAGGATCAACAAGCCTCTGCACTTCTCTCATTCAGTGCACTGTGTTCCCTGTGCTCCAGTTATTGCCGTTCCTTAGGAAGGAGCAGCTATCACTGCTGTCAGGAAATCCCTGTGTGGTGGGATGTACACACAAAATATCCAATATATTTCATCTATCTCACATAACCAGGCAGGAAAACCCCCTTGCCTCACCCCCATGTGCCCCTGCAGCTCTGACCATGATCCACTAGTGGAAAACAGGATGAGGCAGATCCAGCACCATTAAAAACCACCATAAGTCCTTGCTCAGATGGGACCAGGGAAGTGGGGAGATGCTGCAGCTGCTGGACTGTCAGCACAGACAGGCTCTTACCCCAGCTCTGGGGAGCTGAGCTTTCCTCTCACCCCTTCCCAAGCCCCAAAGCCATGTCCAGCTTCATGCACTGGCTCAGCCAAAGTCAAGTCCTGCAGTTGAATCCAGGCCCCAGAAAGCCAAGTCTTTGTGATTCCAAAGGCCAGGAGATCCGGCCCGGAGGGGAGCCCTTGCTGCTTGGAGGTGGATGTGCAACTGCTGGTTATTTTGGGAGAAGGCTGTCTAGACAGAAAGCTGAGCTGATCTGCCCTTTTAACTGCATCCGCCTCCCCGTGCCTGTTTTTTGGTTCTGATTGCAAATGATTTCCAGCGGCTTTGCAAATCCCATTGTCATAAAGAGCCGTGTCAGAGGAATATAAAGGCAGGCACAGATGGGGGGAGCCCACCGTGACCGGAGGGGTTGGGCAGCCAGAGAGCAGCGTGAGCCTGGGAGCAGGGAAATCAGGAGATGATTCCACAGGCCTGAGCTCTGCATCTCGTAACATCCTTTGCTGACTTTTATTGGTCTCTTTTGGGAAAACATGGGGCAGGATACCCAGCCAGGACTCACAGATCCACCAGGGAAAGCTGCTCTTCTCCTGTAACTCCAAGCCATCTTCCCACAGACGTCAGCTGTATTAGGACAGCTAATTGCCTCTAATTCACTTAAAATCAGCCTTATAACTGCAGATGGGATTTTTACCTCCTCAGCCCCATATCCTTTTAACTCCTTTGCTGTTAGTGCTGTGCTCTGCCCACAGCCTTTCAAAAATACAGCGAGTTTCCCGGAGCTGCCAGACCCCGGGAGCTGCACCTCAGCTTGTCAGCTCTGTTTACTCCCAGGCTGTTATTTGTGGTTTCCCTTGGGCAGAGAGTCGGTTGTTCCATTTTTCTCCTGCATCTCTTCAGCTCTGTGTTTATATCTTTGTTCTTCAGGAGGAGGAAGAAAAGGAAACAGAGTGGAAAGGACAGATAACACCCTGCACGCTGCTTCCGGAGAGGACCCATTGGGAGTGTTTTTAGAGCCCTTTCAGGCAGTCAGAAACAAAGCAAGAAGTTTTTACAAAACAAATTTGAATTTTTCCCCAAGTTCTGCAAGCCTTGATGTGCTCACACCACTGCTTACAACAGCAGGGAAAAGACTTCACCCCTGGGATGCTGAAAAACACATTTCACTGCCCTAAAGTCTAACATGAAAGAAAGAAACCCAGAGAAGAAACTGGAACCTAGAGCAGAAATTGCAGCTGAATCCCACAGAAAACAGCAGCAAACCCAAACTCTTCTAGCAGAGCCCCAGCCCTGCTTGCAGGGAGGTTTTATACCTAGACAGGTCTGACAGGGAGAAACATGCTCAGGGCCTTAAAGGACAGGCATTGCCTCCCCAGGGTTTAATTCACACACCCCCCACCCTTTTTGGACCCAGCCATGGAGAAAGAATCAAATGCAAACTGCAAAGACACTTATTTGAGCAATTAGCTTATACCATCACTGTAAAACATCATTAAATTAGTGCTGTGCTTTAAAAGCACTTGAGTGCTGGGACTTGTTGCTGATGGGAACACTTTGCAGAGAGTTTTCCCTTTGCAAACTGTGTATGCACTGTACACTTAAAAGGCAACCACTTCTGGGGAAGAAAACATCCATTAAGGAGGTAAGTGTAGCATATAATATATACAAAGCTAAAGGGAGGGGAAATTCATGATCAACAACTGCATGGTAAAACCTGCTCCTTTAATGCTACAAACTAAGTATCAGCAGGGTCAGGAACAGCATGGACACTGCTGGCACAAAGCTACCAGCCCAGGTCTGCCAGGAAAAGCCATTTTCTGAGCAGATTTTCCAGAGCAGACTCTCAGGTTTCAAGGTCTGACCAAGAATCTGAACCCACCTCGCATCCTCACCCAAGAAGTGAGCAGGTCACATCAAAGCGCTGGGGCTTGCAGTGGGTTTGATATTCCAACACCCCTTAAGAGGGCTGAAAAAGGGTGAGCTGAAGATGCAGAAATATCACCTCAATGACATCATTCTTCTGGGGCTGCACTGCAGACTGAGGCCCTTCAGCAACTCGCTGAAGCAACTCAGAAAGCCAAAAAGGCTCAGCACCTGCAGGGCTGTTCCTGCACCACCCAGACCCCTCTGCTGCTCCCACAGCTCCAGAGCTCCATGGGAACATCTCTCCTGTTTGGAAGAACAGCATCACAGTCCATCCAGCAGAGCCTCTAAGCTCATCCAGGGAAAATCCAGCTCCATGACACTGCAACTTTATCCTGCTTTGGCCCCAAACCTCCAACCAGCACAAAGTCAAACATGCCCTGACTGGTGCTGCTGGATGCTCAAACCACAAAAAGCAGGTCTTCCACCCAAAAGACCACAGGGGTGCTGGATTGAGGTATTCCTGGAAATCCCATCAGAGAAGGGGGATTTTAAGGAGCTCCCAAGGTATTTGTAAGGGCCAGGAGATAAACAGGAGGGAAATGCTGGGGCTGCAAGGAGGTCATGAATGAACATGGTGCTGTAATTCCTGTCCAAGATCTCCTGGTCCTCTTCTGTAGCTCCTTCAGAAGGAGACGAACCTCTCCAACCCCTGTTTTCTCCTCTGCTCCTCTTGGCATTCCTTCCTTTGCCTTCTCCTTAAAGCTCCATCCAAGAAGCTCATGAGGCCGAGACGTCCATAGATCTCCAGAGCTGCCACACTCAGACATCCCATCAGACCATCAAAGCTCATGTCCCACAGAGGCAACCTCTGATGCATCTGAGGCAGCAGAAAGCTGCTGGTACCACAAAACCCACCTTCCAACAGCCCCACCAAGCCCAAGCCAGCTCCTCTGCAAGATCCTCGGTGTGGTGGCTCTGACTCCTTTTGGTTGGTGTGTGAGTGTGAGCCGAGGTGGCAGATCCATCATTCCAGGCTCAGGTCCTTCAAAAGGCTTAGGTACCAGCTCCCTGGGATTTCAAGTCCAGGCACGAGGAGCAGAGATGGGCAGTGGTGGTGCCTTGATCCACAGGCACGTTGCAGGGTACACTCAGCCTGTGGCTACAGGGACATCCAAGAGTCTCAAGGCCAAAAAATGTTGGATAAAGGGTTTTCCAGCACTGCACTCAGCAGGGAACTCCCTCACCCATTCTTCTGGTTAGACAGTCATCATTTGCCCACATGTTGCCCTGTTCCTCCCTTTCACTCCTCTTCCATGGGCCAGAGCACAAATCCAGCAGGGAAGGTTGTCTGACCCACCCCCTTACACAGAAAAATGGGAGCCAAAGACCTCTGGAGCAGCTGAAAAAAACACAGCACCAGTTCCCTACCTCTCCTTATCAGATGCTCTTTGTAAGAAATAAAAACAACAATAAAAATGGTTTCAAGCAGAGGAAATCCCTTTCCTATCAAAGGCAACGAAGTTATGGGAGAAACCGATCTGAAATACAAACTGTTCTCCTGGAATAAGAGATTTTTAGATGTTAAGAATAAATTCTTAACTCAGAGCATGGGCAGGCCCTGGCACAGGTTGCTCAGAGAAGCTGTGGCTTCCCATCTCTGGAAGTGTCCAAGGCCAGGTTGGATGGGACTTGGACAACCTGGGATGGTGGAAGGTGTCTCTGCCCATGGCAGGGGGTGGAACTGGATGAGCTTTACAGTCTCTTCCAACACAAACCATTCTGGGATTCCATGAGTGCCCCAGAGTTTAATTCAGACACAGAGCAGGCAGAGAGAGTTCAACCCATCATTAATAACAAAATGGGTGTCCTGGACCCACTCAAAGCTGCTTCTTTGCTACTCTGCTGCCAACTGCAAAGACCCTGAAGGACCAGATATGTCCCCAGATCAAGTTATCTGTACGTGGGGTCCACAAGCTGGATGGGACCAGCTGATGGCCAGGACCTGAAGTATAAAGGCTGTGCACTATCACACAGACAAGCTAGCCAGTATTTACTGCAGGCCTTCACTCCAACAGATCCACCACCTCTAAACAAGGGCAATTTCTTGATAGTTGGTAATTTATTTTCAGTTTGCAAGTGCCCAGGAGAGGCAAAGCAAAAGGCAGCAGCGCTGTGGCCACAGATACACATCGTGTAGGCAGATGGTGACTGTAGCTTTCAAGAACAAACTGAAATCATTGTTTAAATCTTTGTATCAATAAATCTGTGAACCTCTAACTTGCTGGCGTGACTGGACTCTCATCTCTATCTCACCCTCCTGTGCTAGGAAGTGTCCCCTCACCACTGACATGTTCTCTGAGTCTTGATCCTGTTGGTGCAGTCTCAGGGTTCCCAGTGGACTGGAGGGGAATTTCCCCCCATCTCTTTTTGTTGAGATACTTTATACTCACTATCAATAATGGAATTAGACATCGAGAAATAATTTTCCTCAGCACAAGCCTTCAATGAAGTCTTGCAACATTTTCAGTCACAAAAAGATTACAGCAAGTTAAACAGCACCCCCATCTCTCCATCCCACCTCAGCACCGCCATCTCTCCATCCCACCTCAGCACCCTCATCTCTCCATCCCACCTCAGCACCCTCATCTCTCCATCCCACCTCAGCACCCTCATCTCTCCATCCCACCTCTCCCATGTCATGTGAGTCCAACAGTGCTGGAATAAAGAGTTTGAAAGAAAGAGTTTGAAAGGCTGCAGAGCCACTCTGGGGGAGCCGACAGAGCAAAAGCAATGGGTTCAGATGTTTCAGGTATGCATTTTAAAGTGGAGAAGCAGCAGCTCAATTCCTCCTGGGAGCAGCGGATGGGTCAGGGTACAGATGTTTCTGCATTGCTCCAGGGACGAAAAGCTTTCCTATCTCCTCCAGCTCAAAGAAAATGCATTTAGAACACCAGCAGTGCTGCCTGGGGAACAACCCACCAGAGGAAAGAGGGACAGTCTGGAAGAGGGACAGTCAGGTGCAGAGGAGCAGGGTAATCCCTGGTGTGTGGCAGGGGCTGCCCCTTCAATGGGAGGCCCATCCCTGCCTGCCCAGGTGGTCCAGGGCAGATCTTTGCTCTGGGCAACCCACCTGGGCTTAGCTCATGGCCATCACATCAGTCAGTTAGTGGGTGCATCATACAGCCCCCAGCACTCCATAATCATGTGGATTGGCAGCCCATGCATTTCCCAAGGTTTAGGGTTTTCTCATTCCTTTAAAAGAGCCAAAAAACACCAGCTTGCCTGTGAACAAGCCAGTCATGGGAGAGCCACAGAGCAGCAACAGGAAAAACTGTACAAAGACAACAGGGAAAATGTCTCCTGACATTACAGAAGGATGTAGGGACCTCCATGGATGTCCCCATCGCTTCCCAACACTCAGCACTCCCACCAAAAACAAAGGAAGAGCAGCAGGACATAGCAGCAAAAAAAGTCTTCTTGCCTGAATAAAAAATTCAGTGGCAGAAAGAAAAGGCCATTTTTGGAGGAAAAAAATATCACTGTCTGGAAATTTAGGGTGGAATCTACTTGAGAGCACTGGAGCAGCTCAGGGCCGGCAGCGTGCCCCGTGCCGGCAGCGGGGCCGCGCAGCTGGGGCTGGCACCCAGCCCTGCCGACGCACAATTCTGGGATTCAGAGCTGAATTCTTCAGATAAGTCTTTTCCAGGAATGTCTGACAGAGCAAACGAAGCAAAGATTGCAACATTTTTTCCATAGTTTTCAGCCGCCCGGGAAAAAAAAAAGGCATTATCTAAGAAGCGAATGCACAAAATCAAAGCAACAAGCAGGCGGTTGTACGAGGCCAAGGAGTGGGCACCTGCCCTCAGCTCCCTCCTGTTGGGATGGCTCAGCCCTCAAACAGGGTTTGAGCCCTTCCATGAGGAATTTGGGAGGTGGGAGCTCACCCTCTATCAAGGTCAGGTCCACTCTGTCCCGAAGGTCTCCGGATGTCCCAGGAAGCCACGGTGTGGCAGCCCTTGGGTTGTGTTGCTGCCTGTTCCATCCCCCATGGGATTCCATGCAGGGTTAGGAGCACAGTCCCAAACCTACCGCAGTGTTAAACAAAAGTAAATCCTGCTGATTTACAGAGTTTGGCTTCTCATGAGCATCCATGCAATGGTCACCTAAACAGAAGGGTCCCTGTGTGACAGGACAGGGGAGGCTCATCCATGCTGAGACCAAGAGGGGCATCACAGCACAACCAACCCCCAAAGACCCAATGAACACAGCTGAGCCAGACCTACCTAATTCCCCGAATTCCACCTGCACAACCAACCCCCAAAGACCCAATGAACACAGCTGAGCCAGACCTACCTAATTCCCCGAATTCCACCTGCACAACCAACCCCCAAAGACCCAATGAACACAGATGAGCCAGACCTACCTAATTCCCCGAATTCCACCTGCACAATCAACCCCCAAAGACCCCATCCAGGATGATCAGAGGTGACCCAGACCTACCTAATTCTCCAAACTCCACTTGCACAACCAACCCCCAAAGCCTCCATCCACAATGAAAACAGGTGACCCACATCTACCTAATTCCCCGAATTCCACCTGCACAACCAACCCCCAAAGACCCCATCCAGGATGAACAGAGATGACCCAGACCTACCTAATTCCCCACATTCCACTTGCTGAGTACCACTGCTTTTGAAAAGAGAGGAAGGAATAACCACACCACAGCGGCCACTGCGATGGCCAGAAGAAAAACTGCCTCTACGTAAAGACTAAATTCTGCCAAAATTCCCAAAGAAGGATTCCTTGCTCTTAGCCTAGGGCAGACCTTGGCACTCCAGGCTTAACTGTTAAGTACCAACCTTGGCACAGGCACAAGGAAACAAAGTCTTAGGGCTGTCTACATCCCCTTGCAGCACAGCCTGTGTTATGGGAGGGATCCAAACGAGGACGGTTTGTGGTATTTGAAATGGGATTATTCCTATTTTTGAAAGTAAGCATATTCCTAGGAAAGAGCGTATGAGGAGCATAAGAATGAGGCAGTGGACAAGTGTGAACCTCGGAGGTGGCTCTGCCAAAAAGCATCCTTGCCTTGTGTTCTTGCTACTGCTCCAAATAGTGGCTGACAGCAGCTCTCCTGGTAGCAGTGGGAGCAAGGCTTTGGAGATGGACAGCAGGGAGGGAGGGAGCAGGACCTGCTGGAAAGGGCATGTGGCATTTTTTTCCTGATTCTACAAACAGACCTTAGAAGCCTTTTGCAAGCCTAGGAAAAATCCTTTTGTGTTCCCACAGCAGCAGTGAGCTCTGGATCCTGCATCCTGGGCCCCACAAGACAAAGGTCCTCATCAGAACTGCTCCCACACTCCTGGTCCACGGGTGGATGGAGCACAAGCTTTAGCTCAAGCAAAACTCCCTTCTCCTGATGCCAGGGCAGAGCCTTTAGATAAATAAGAGCTGTCAGAGGGCTGTTTAAGCCTTGAGCATGATGCACTTCTATTCCATGAACCACCTTATCGTAGAATCAAAGAATCATGGTTTGGGTTGGAAGAGACCTTAAAGACCATCTTGTCCCAACCCACTCACCACAGGCAGGGACACCTTCCACTACATTAGGGCTATCAACTCAGCTGCTCAACTGCATTTTTAACAGCATCATCCTGACTATAGTCAAGACAAAAAATGGTAAAAAATCGTCACTGGAAAGGGGTCCAGAGGGAAGCCCAAATTTAAGTAGCTTCTGGGAATAAGGCAATCACAGAATCATAGAGTATGCCAAGGTGGGAAGGATCAATCAGGATCATTGAGTCCAATTTGATGCAGACTCACAACATGCAGTAGGACAGTCAGGCGTGGAGGAAACCATTCAGCCACATTTGGGACAAGCCCCTCTCAACACTGACAACTCCAACACATAACATCCTGTAAACATCCAGAAAAAGCCATGCAGGTTTGAAAAGCAAAAGAATTTGGGGAGGCTTTACAGCCCTCGGCTCTGGGACTCCTGGGGGCAGTCGCTGCCTTTTATTCCGAAGCACAAGCTCAGCAGTTTGGGAGCTCGCATGACTGGCCGGGAGGCAGCCTGCCTACGCTGCAGATAGCCAGCACCAGCCAACTGCTGATGAAGGACATGGCTCCAGAAGGCTCCTCGCCTGGGATGGGATCCAGCCGCTTCCCGGCTGACTCGGACACCACCAGGCGTCAGCAGAGACCAGCGGTGGGAGCTTCACTCCCACCGAAACCAGAGCCTGGGCACACGCAGAGAGAAATTGTTGCTTTCAGCCCAGGAAGACAAGAAGGTTCATCAGCATCCACCTCCCTCCATGAGGTAACATGAATGTTTTGCTCACAGCAGTCTGGGCATTAGGGTGACCTGAATCTCCAAAATCCCTCTGACGATCTCCCTCCATTACAAGACCCTCTGAAAGCATTCAGTGCTCTCAGCGTGGCTGTTCCCTCCTCTCCGAGACCACGTGGCATCGGTTTGCTCCTATGCTAGGACCATGTTTCCAGCACAAGTGACTGTGCTCCCAGTGACAGCGGTGTGATTCACAGCTGGTTCCACGGGGGGATTGCACTGGGAGAATCTGTTTCCACAGGCAAGCAAAAACCAGGCCAAGAAAACAAATGCTGGCCACAGTACCACTGGCATCAGCTCTGTCTTCTGGGGAAACTGAGGCATGGGCCTGCCTGACTCCCTGAGCACGGATTTTATGTTCCTGGTACCATCAATCGCCCTGGAAAAGTCTGTGTCATGGTGTCTCAGTGAGCACTCCTGCCCTGCTGACCTCAGCAAACAGCCTGCTGGGTGATGTCACCCAGTGTGACATCAGCCTTCACCCAGCTTGGTCCAGAGGTGGCTGTTCAGCTCCCCCCAGGATGTGCAGGTGGCACAGGAGCCTTCTCAGCAGTGAGATGAAGAAGGGCCTGATCACTCAGCACATCCTACACAGTGGCCAACAGTGAACCACAGGGCAAGGGTTGTGCCCAAAACCTCAGCCTGTCACAGCAGGAAAACACTGGGCAGCTTTCTGGGTAGGGATGGTGTGTCCTCTGGAGACAGGCTGTCCTTGGAGCACCGTGTGCATCTTTAAAACCCCCTCACAACCGGAGCAAGAGGGAGGTGTGCTGAAAACAGCTCCTCTGCTCCCAGCAGGGCAATAGAGCAAGCCTTGCCCCAAGGGCCACCTTGTGTTTGTACATCCAAGTGGAAAAATGGGCTAATAACAGGAGACCCCTCAAAAGGGCTTCAGCAAGTCACTTCCACTGTGGTTGAGTGTGCCAACACCCTGCTACAGTGCTGCCAGGAGCTTGAGGTCAGCAGGGCACAGTGATGGGCATCGGGTCTGGTCTCCACGCTAAGCCCCATCACAGCTTCAAGGACTAGTAGGGGGTGGGGAGAGCTATCCCCTCTTTGTGGTCCACCAGGACCACAGCACAGTCATGCCCCTCCATGTGGGGACAGAGCAGAGGAGGCAAGGAGAAGGGGTCGGAGGGAACAACTTCAGGGATGTAGGGAAAACCAAGAAGGAATTGCAAATAACCTGCACAAGCAAATTCCCCTTGATTCCATACGCCCCAGGAGGAGAATAAAAGCAACGGGCAGCAACAGGGAGCACTCACCGTTAGTGGAGGATGCCAGGCAGTGGAAGACGGTTCCGGAGGTGCAGTTCTGCCAGAGGTCTGCCGTGTGCTCGCCGTTCACCAGCCATTGCTGCAAGAGAGACACAGCCCTGTGAGCAGGTTTGGGCACTGAGCAGCCCCAGCACACACCGGCACGTGTCTGCCCAGCCAGGCGCTCCCAGGCACACGCTCTCCTTTAGAGAGAGGTTTGGAAAGTAAATACTGATATTTGCTTTTAACTGCTTTCGCCTCAACGGCAGCAAAACAGAAGGTCTTTATGCTCTTTAAACACGGACCGAGTCCCGCGGGGATGCGCATTTCCCTCCTCTCGGCCGTTCTCGCCTCCTGCCTGACCGGGATATTTGAATGCTTCCACGTGATTTCTAACGACTTGGAAGATTCTTGTAACGTCTTCTACTACTATTACCACCAGAAAAAAAGAAAGGAAAAAAGGAAAAAAGAAAAAATACAGCAAAAAAGTCCCTGGTGAAGCAACCCTGCAAGTCACCAGCTCCACAGAACAGCTGCCTTAAAACCAAGTCAAACCTCTGCCCAAGCAGCTGACGTGTTAACTGGGCTCCAGCCCCAGCACAGTGCTGGGAAGACTGTGCCGCATCAGTCTTCCCGCTGCTTGCAAAGCTCAAGTCTTCAAAGTCGCCAGCAGGAGCCCATGTGGGTTAGGAAGCAGAGGCTGCACAGTCCCATAGGAGAAAAGCTGGGGAGTAAAACTGCTGGTGCTGAGGAGCCAGTGCCCAAAGCAGCCCCATTTCAAGGGGCTTTGCTCAGACTGGCTGTAGTGGTCCTGTGGGCTGAAGTCCACTAGCAGGTGGAGCTCCTTCATGCAAGGGGGGTGAAAGCAGCATTACCCCCATGGAAGGGATTTTGAGTGCTCTGGGGCTGCTCCCTGATATGGACCAATGCAGGGACGATGAGGAGCTGGGCTTCAACAGTGCTCCCCTCTGTACTACCGTGGGTGCCCTGAGCGCCCACTACAGCACACACAGCCAAGGGACCCACCAGTTACACCTGACAGCACAAACTCCAAAATCCCCAAATCCCACTGTTAGTGAGACCAGCAAACGTCATATAAAGGCTTCCTGCTAAAATATAGGCTGTAAAATAAGCCTTAAATAAAGATAACATCTTCTGCTCTTGCCATGCCATGCCCCTGGCTTGCTGGAAGCTCCGTGCCAGGGGATAATCCGTACTTACACTGACGATGGTGGAGACGAAGAGGAGCACCAGCACGGTGACGTGGAGCACGATGATCCCCAGCAGCAACAGCAGCATCTTGGCGGTGGTAGAGGGCAGAACTGGAGAGGGACAGGGATGCTGCTGAGTGTGTGTGTCTGTCTGTGTGTGTCCGTCTGTCCGTGCCGGCCGGGGGCAGCAGGAGACGCTCCGCTCCGCCCCACCGGTTCCGGGGCACTCAGCTGGAGCAGCCCGGGCTCCCTCCCTCGATCCCCGCCGATCGACGGAGGGTCCCAGCGCTCTGCCCGGACCCGCTCCCGATACCCCCGGGGATCCTCCCGAGCCCTTCCTCCGAGCCGGATCCCCGAAGTTATCTCACCGAGGGGGCTCCCCCAGGCCCCCTCTCCAGGATCCTCAGGGGGATGGTTCCCCGAGGAGGCTCCCCCATCTCCTCTCCCCTGAGGAGGGCTCCGATGCCTCTCCGCAGGGGGAATGTGCTCCTCGCCCCGCTACAGGCAGCGGGAAGGCTCGATGTCGGCGCATCTCGCCCGAGGGGCTGCCCCGGCCCCACTCCGCAGGAAGGGGGAGTTCCATCGAACCACCAGAGAGAATTCTGGCGGTCCCGTCCCCAGAGGAGGCTTTCCCGGGCGACCCCCGGGGGGTTAGGAGGGAAGAGGGCGTCTACCTCGGCCCATTTCCCCCGACCGAGCTACCTCAGCCCCTCTCTCCGAGGGGTGTCCTCGGCCAATCTCCCCTTGGCACCTCCAACAGAGGTTCTTCTGGATCCTCTCCCGGGCTGGGCGAGGGAGTTTTCCCCAGCCCATCTCCCTTCGGGACCCTCAGTGAAGAGTGGTGGGGGCTGCCCTGACCTCCCTTCCCGGAGGTTCCCTGGAGCAGCCCTGGGGGGGCTACCCCGTTCCTTCTTCCCTGCGAGCCCCCGGAGGGTCCCTCCTGCCCCTCTCCCTGTCGGTGTGGCCGTTCCCCCCCACCCGGGAGGGGTTCGCAGCGGCGCCCCCCAGGCGTCCCCTCCCCTCCCGGCTGGCGGAGCGGGCCCGGTGGGTACTCACGTCGCGGCGGAGCCGAGCGGCGCTGGGCGGCGGGCGCGGAGCGGGCAGCGGAGCGGAGCGGGCGGCGGCGCTGTCAAGTTTCCCCTTTAACCGGGGCCACCGCCCCGCTTGCGTCTGTGGGACGGGGAGGGCTCAGCCCTCCGCCCGCCGCCCGCCTATAAATGCGGCAGAGCCCCGGCCACGGCTCCGGCGCTCCCCCCGGGACACGCCGGGAGCCGCTACCGGCCCCGTTCCTTACCCCGGGCTCCGGATCCCTGCCCCGGACACAGCGCAGCCGCTCCCGCCCGACAGCGAGGAGATCTGCCGGGGGCACGGGGCACGGGGACGCCCCTCGCCCCCACGATGGAGCCCCCGCTGCCCACGCACCCAGGAGGAGGGAGGAAGGACAGGGAGAGGTGGTCGTGCCCCGCTCCGGAGCGGCCCCCCATGAGCGAGGGACCCCGGGCAGGACCGGCCGCTGGCCGCGGCTGCAGGGGCAGCACAGCTGTCCGAGCTGCCCACATCGGGAGTCCTCTCGCCCCTCTCGAGGCGGTTTGTGCAGCCCCGGACAGATTCCGGGGGACAGGATTTGGGGAATGAGCATCTGGCTGTGCTAGAGGGATTCTAGTTCTTAGACTCGATTGGTTTTTTTAGCACTTGAAAACTAAATTAAGTGGAATTGAAGGAGTTTTCACTAAATGGAGGGTGAGGTTTTCCAGAATGCTGGAGGACATTGAGAGGACTGGGGCATTTCAGACCGGAGAAGAGAAGGCTCCAGGGAGACCTTAAAGCCCCTTCTTGTGCCTAAATGAGCTCCAAGGGAGCGGGAAAGGGACTTTGAACAAGGGTCTGTAGGGACGGGATGAGGTGAATGGCTTCCCACTGACAAAGGGCAGGGTCAGCTGGGATATTTGGAAGAAATTCTCCCCTGTAAGGGTGGGCAGGCCCTGGCACAGGTTGCCCAGAGAAGCTGTGGCTGCCCCATCCCTGGGAGTGTCCAGGGCCAGGCTGGACAGGGCTTGGAGCAACCTGGGCTAGTGGGAGGTGTCCCTGCCCATGGCAGGGGGTTGCAAAAAGATCACCTTTCAGGTTCTTCCAAGCCAAACCTTTCTTTGATTCAATGATTTAGATGCCTGGGGAGGAAGGGGTGGCTGCACAGCAGCCCTCACTCATTCCTCAACCACAGCTAATCTGTTGATACAAAACTCACACACACACAGTCCAGCCCTCACCCCCTCAAGCAGTCCCACCAGGAGACCTGCACACTCCTGGGAGTCCTGAGCACTAACACCAACCTCCCCTTCACCTTTCCCCTGTTCATGCACCAGCTCCAAACTAGTCCTGTGTTGTTACACAGACGAGGAAATGCGGCATCCAGCCACGGAGACTGTTAATCTTGTGAGAAAGGGGGGAGAGGAGCGTGCTTGGCTCCCTCCTCCTGGCAAGCACAGGCGTGTTCCTGCAGCACTGGCTCTGCCTCCTCACACTCACGTAAGGGGTCCCATCAGAGGCATGTGCGAGTTCAGAGCACTCTCTGGGGGGCAGGGGAGAGAGCCCAGTGGCTGAAAGGAGGGTCCAAAGGATGCAATTTGCTTTCCCCTCCAAAAAATGCTCATTTCTCTGCTGCTGCCACCCCCTGCACCCTGTGACACTGCTGCCTGCCAGTGCTATCTGTGACTGCAGGTCCCAGAGGACTGGAACATCGGGACATTGCTGGCTAATGAGGCTGTTTTGGGTGGTTTGCCTCTGTGTACTGACTGCCTGGGCTGCCTTGGGAGCAGAAGGAGCCCCACACTTGGGGGCTGCACAAACACAGAGTGAGAAGGGGCTTGCCCCCAAAGGCTGCAATACAGTCTGATGTTTGAGACCAACTTCTGATTTCATAGGATGGATTGGGTTGGGAAAGACCTCCGAGATCATCAAGTTCAACCCTTGGGCCAACTCCAGTCCCTTTACCACATCATGGCACTCAGTGCCACGGCCAAGCTCACTTTCAAAATCTCCAGGGATGGGGAATCCACCCCCTCTCTGGGCAGCCCATTCCAATGCCTGAGCACTCTCTCTGCAAAGAATTTTGTTCTCATCTCCAACTTCAATTTCCCCTGGCAGAGCTTGAGCCCCCCGTGCCCCCTTGTCCTATTGCTGAGTGCCTGAGAGAAGAGACCAACCCCCACCTGGCCACAACTTCCCTTCAGGGAGTTCCAGACAGTGCTGAGGTCACCCCTGAGCCTTCTCTTCTCCAGGCTAAACACCCTCAGCTCCCTCAGCCTCTCCCCATAGCACTTGTGCTCCACTCCCTTCTCCAGCCCTGTTGCTCTTCTCTGGACCCGCTCCAGCACCTCAATATCCTTCCTGAGTTGGGTCTGTAGATCTGACATCTCAGCTGCTGTGTCTCTGGATAAAATATCCAACCTGTTCCCCAAAAGCAGAGCAGGATGATGCACAGTGGGAGGTGTGGGGGTGACATTCTGCTCCTGAGCTCCTCCGCGCGTGTGGGACAACAAAACCGCTTCTGCTTCAGTTCTGAAAAAGGTGCCAAAAGCAGCTTTTTAAGCACAGGAGAAGTATCTGAAACTCAAATCAGGGAAAAGAATAGCCTGCAGGTAATGAAGCCTGTTTTGGCTGAGTCATGGATTAGGAACAGTGGAGGAAGCCCAGAGAGAATTGCTGACCGCTCCTGTGCTCCTTGGACACTTCTCTTTGAAAGGTGCATCATCCAAACAGAGCAGGGCTTTGGAAAAACACCTGCTGAGCACATGCTGTGACAGTTCTGGTGACAGGGACCCTCTTGCTTCAGGGAGCACCATGAGTTCACAGGGAAGTGCTGGAAACATATTCCATTAGCCAGAGATGTCAGATGGTGACTGTCCATGGAGAAAAGGAGGCAAGAAAGTGAGGATGTTCACAGCAGAGCCCTTGAGGTTTTGCTGGAGGGACATCACCACCCTACCCACCATGGGCTGGAGAATCTCATGGTGTTTCCCATCACTGGGCTCAAAAGCTGCCCCTGCTCAGACTCGGTGTGAGTGTGCCCATCACTGCCTAAATAAAAGCAGGCGCCACAATAAATTGGAAAAATGTTCTGTGTACAAACAAGGTTTGCCACGGGCTGTGCTGGGAATATTCTTAAGATTTATGGGTTGTATAAACACTGGGTAAAAAATGTGGATTTCTCACTTTGAATCTATTCCATGGGATCACTTAAAATACGATGCTTCAGCTTGAAATTCTGGAATAAAATATTGAGAATTGAGGAGAGAAAATGGGGTTTATATCACTTTAAGGGGCTCAGATGCCAGTCTGACAAGGCAGAGAAGGACTGAAAAGAATCTAAGCCTCATAATTTAACCACGTCTGTATGTCTGCATGTCTAACCTGAACCAGCACATCAGGGGCTCTGCTCACCCCCTACCCCAAGCCAGGTGAATGAAACGACTCTTAAAACAAGTGTTTTCAAAGTTCATTTCTGCATGTCTTTGTGTGGATGAACTTGTCTAACCCCAAGATTTTGCTCTGTCATCACAATTTTAGGGACTTGCTTCCTGTTCCCTATCCTGGTGACCATTAGCAACAGGATTTGAAAAGCAAAAGGAAGGGGCAGAAATCTGCCCTGCCCTTCCATCAGTGATCCCGTAGTTCATGTGGGGCTGGGAATGGAACAAGGAGGGGGAAATCCTGTTTTCAAACAACTGGGCAACTTGGAAAAGGAGTGGAGCAAAATATAGTTTGGCTTGAGTTTTGTAGAGAATCTATAGAGCTCCTCCAAACAATACATATGTGTGTGTGTGAGTGTATATATATATGTGTATATATATCCATATATAAAAATACATATATACTGGTGGAATGGCTAGTGGAAAACCCATTTCAAACAGAAAAAAACCAGAAGTGGAGATTTTTATCTTCAGCAAGCTTTTGTAACAAAAGGTCTAACAGATCTTGGAGGAATTGACTTACTTTTCCTAACTTTTGTTGTTCACCAAACCAAGAAGAATTTATAAAACCTTTTAGGCCTGTCTGCGTTCATGCCCCAAAACCAACTTTATCCAACTTTTTGCTTTCCATTCCAAGCCAGTTGTCAGCACTGATAGAGCCAGGCTGAAATCACTGGAGAGAATCCCACTGACTTCAGTGAAACCAAAAATTTACCCACTGGCCCCAAAACCCACAAAAAGGCGACCAAGTTTCCCAGCTGGGACATGACTCTGAACACACTCAGATACTTTTAGAATGGGTAGTTCATGCTCTTCTTCTGACAGCACAAACCAGTAACCAGCCCACCGTGAGGCTGAGCCTGCTGAGGACACAGGTCTGAGACAGCTTTGAGCCACATTTTTACCCAAACTATTGAGTTTTACACGTTTGGCTTCAGCAGTGCCAGGGCTGGCCCCTTTTTGAGTCTCCTCCAGGGTCCCCAGAGTGGTCAGTGCCACCCTGAGGATGAGGATGCTCCATCCCCTGCTGAGGGACACAGCGGATGCTGCAAGTCTGCATGGGCTCAAAGGAAAACTGGAACAAGAGCATGTGAAACAAATCCATTGGGGGATATTAAATCCATGGACAGCTCTGTCAGCTCAGGAAGTCCTTGAGATGCTAATTGCTGGGAGCTGGGAAAGTAGACTGGGAAAATATCACAGAGTGCTTGCTGCCTTCTGTGCTTTTATCTAAGCATCTCCTTGTTGGCTCTGGCAGAGGCTGCTCTTGCTGGAGTTTGGTCTGAGCCAGCACAATCATTTCTATGATCCTACACTGCCCAAATTTTCCCTTAGCATTTTGCCAAAGTTTTTTTTCCCTTTTTTTCCGTAATAGCAATGAGTTGGGTTTGTTTTTTTTCTGACTGCTGATGCTCTTTGGGGAATTCTCTCTCCCTCAAGCATAATAATCTGCCCCAGTTATGCAATACATTGTTAACAGAGGGTTTAGCAAGGTTTGATTTCACCCAAATTCATATCAGACTCTTCCAGGACATGAATCTTTATTTTCTTAGACAACAAGACCTTTCTGAAAAGCTTCTTGATAGACCTGTGTGGAGTGTTCACTTGGATCCTGGACTGACATGAATAAACAAGGCCCTGTTTTATTAATTTATTGTCTTTCCTCCAGTCAGTAAACAATTCATTTGCAAGCACAGCTCTGCAGGAATGATGCAAAAGGAATGATGCAGAAGGGTGGGAATATGGTTGTAAGATGCAAAGGAATTTCCAGGAACTAACTTTCTCAGCAACTTGGCTGATAAAGCCGGCAATAAACCAGTAATAAACCAGCAATAAATAGCAATAAAAGTCTGTTCTTCAGACTGGAGAGAGGAGACATCACATCAGTGCAGAAAGGTGGATGAGGTTGCCAGGAATGTGACTGAGAAATGATCTACGAAAGCAATCCATGTAATGGTACAGCAGCAAAGGCATCTCACACATCAGCAGAAGGAGGCAGGACTGTTATTTCATGCTCCTGGAATATATCAAAAGTAGAGGCTGTTTGAACCCCAAACCCAACCCTGAGGGGTTGAACTGAGCAGCTTCACTCAGCAGCAGTTCTGTCACGGAACACAAATCCACTCATGTGCAGGAGACCCTGCCATGAGCCACGTCTGCTGGAATTTCACCCAAACCCTCTCCCAGAGAGCCATTGCACAGGAGTTTTGTGGCAGGGCTGGCTCCCATCATGGGAAAAAGAAAAGACTCACATGGAAGCACACGTAGGATTCAATGATCAAAGTGTTTGGGGGGAGATCTGGGAGTATCAGCTGCCAGAAGGAACATCAATACTGTCAACTTATGGAAAACTGGCGTGGAGAGAATGAAACCCCAAAGGGAACTGGGAATTCTCTACATCTGGGAAATGTGCTGCAGGAAAGTGGAAAGTATTTGTGAGAGAAATTAGAGAAGCTGCAACTGAAATTCCTCTGCTCGTGGCTCAAACAGAGGAAAGAAATGCTTTGGCAATGTTGTGTAAAAGAGCATCGAGAGGGCAGGACAGCAAGGGAAAATCAGGAGCTGGGGAATTGTGGCACCACATAAATTAGGAGAAAGCCTTAAAGGAGTTGGGCCAGTGGGAAAGATGAGTGTTTGGGGAGCTCTGAAAGCAAAATTGGAGAAAATAGGAGGCTTTGGATGCTGACTGATGCCAGTGTGCCCTCAGTGTGAAACAGAGCTCAGATATTTTTTACATGACTCAGAAAGGAAGGTGGAAGTGAAACAAAGGCAAAGCTGTTGCTGATGCCAGGACTTGGCTCCAGGTACTCAAAAGTCCGAGCCTTTCAGAAAGGGGCTGTGGGTGCCTCTGCTGCCCCACACCCAGCTGGGGACAAACCCATTGCCCAAAAAACAGGCAACTCTGCTTGAAAAACCCATTGCCCAAAAACCAGGCAACTCTGCTTGAAAACCAGCCATCTGGAGAGGGGCTTCAGACCAGCGGAGCAGCCAAAATCACCAGGGGTTGGCAAAGGCTTCAGGAAAGGAATACAGGGAGAGTAACAGCACAGAGCTGGTGAGGATGCTAAAAAAAACCTGGAGGTGCCTGTGAGTTCAGTCTGCCATTGGCTTATTTTGGGGAGGCAGATAAGTGGAAAAAGGGAAGGTGTGATCAGCTGGATGGTTTTTCCTGTTTATATTTGTATCTTTCCTGTAGAAAGGGTGGTTGCTCCCTCTGAAGGACTCCAGCTCCAAAATACACACAAAGTAGAGGAAATCTATTTTTAGTGTCCATGAGACAAAAGTACTAGTAAAAAAAAATACACCAACATGGTTAGAAAGACAATTGCTTCCTGTTTAGAACTGCTGGGAAGAGAGATCTGGCTGAGACACTGAGGCTGGGCAGGACTTGGGTACAGCTCAGGAGCTGCCCTGGGGAGAGCAGGGAGGGCAGAGGGGTCTGTTAGATGAGATGTAGTCATCTGGGCATGTGAGACAGGAAAAGATGTTCTCAGCTCCTGGGAGACCCCATGCTGGACTGGAAGATCCATGCCATGGGTTCCTGAGGGAGGGGAAGGGACTTGAACTTCTGCTCCTTTAGGATTCTTGGTGCCCACAAACTTCAGGCTGAGCTCAACTGCTGAGGTTAAAAGACTCCAGAGTGTCTAAGTGACACTTGAGTCCAAGGAGACAATTTACAAAGTGACTTTCAGGCTGACCCTCAGATTGATTAAAGATTTATCCCTCTGAAAACTCCAATACTTGGTCAAATCAGTCTGATTTACAGCAAGACAGCAGGTTCTGTGTCAGCCGATTCATCTCTTTATCTTCAAAGTGGTTTGGTGTGTTCACCAACAAACCGCACACAAGAGGTTAAAGAAGGAACCCAAAACTAAACACCCAACATTCTCTACAATTAACTAGTCACTTGTACTTCCTCATTTTAAGACCCCAGCACTGATACTTTTCATGGCATTTTAAATTTTTCAAACCCAAAACATTTATTATTAGAAATCAGCTTAAACCAAATGTTTTCCTCTTTAGGAACAGCACATACTGCAACTCTTTCCGGGACAGTTCATGTTTTTTTCTGCTGCACCATTAAAAATACATCAGGGATTTCAGCAGCTAATTATTCTGACAAGTAGCTTTACTTCCCCTTGTGCTTTTTCCACATCACACACTCTCAAAAGGAGGAAGATGGCAGTTTTTCTCCTAAAATCACAGATTGGGAGGGTAGGAATGGATCCCCATGGGTGGATTTCTCTTAATGGCATATGGGGAGTTTTTCTCCTAAAATCACAGACTAGAAGGGCAGGAATGGATCCCCATGGGTGGATTTCTCTTAATGGCATATGGGGAGTTTTTCTCCTAAAATCACAGACTAGAAGGGCAGGAATGGATCCCCATGAGTGGATTTCTCTTAATGGCATACAGGCAGTTTTTCTCCTAAAATCAGACTGGGAGGGCAGGAATGGATCCCTATGAGTGGATTTCTCTTCATGGCATACAGAATATTTTTCAGCTCCTTTCTGGCACAGAGTGAAAGGGCAAAACCAACGGAAAAGAAAATTATCCTGGTAAACCACACAACAAACAAACCAATCATTTGATTTCTACCTACACAAGGAAATGAGACTCTAACACATTTGTGAAATTGTAACCATCTATTTGAAAAGATAAAACTGGGATGTGTCCCAGGGTAGATCTGCGTGTTCAGGTGAGCCCTGCTGAGACATAGCCCAGGATCTGCACCGTGCTGGGGTAGGTCTTGCGCATCCCCATGCACCTCTCCTGGTCGATGAAGAGAGAGTTGTTTTTGACGACCAGGTCGTGCTCCAGGACAGCCTTGGACCGAACCAGCATTTGCAGCATGTCCTCAGAGGCCCTCAGGCACTGGTGAAGGTTCCGGAGCGTCTCATTGATTTCATTGACCTCTTGGACAAGGCTGGAAAACACCAAGAACCCCGTTAGCAGTCCCACCACGGGGGTGATCTCCAGCACAGTGGTGCTGATGGGCCCTTTGGGCACAGGATTTTCACCATCAGCAGGCTCAGACTAATTTGGACCTCCAATTCCTGTCATCATAGAATCATAGAATCATAGAATGGATTGGGTTGGAAAAGACCTCCGAGATCATCAAGTCCAACCCTTGGGCCAACTCCAGTCCCTTTACCACATCATGGCACTCAGTGCCACGGCCAAGCTCACCTTAAAAACCTCCAGGGATGGGGAATCCACCCGCTCTCTGGGCAGCCCATTCCAATGCCTCAGCACTCTCTCTGCAAAGAAGTTTTTTCTGCTCTCCAACTTCAATTTCCCCTGGCAGAGCTTGAGCCTGTGTCCCCTTGTCCTATTGCTGAGTGCCTGCCCATATTCATGGGAATGTTGAGGGAAAAGCTCCTCCATGGAGAGGAATGGATAAGTTTGCTCTGAGGTTTCAAACTTCACAGATTTCACAGAATATTCTGAGTTGGAAGGGACTCACAAGGATTATCAAGTCTAACTCCTTAAGTGAGTGGCCCATACAGGGATCAAACCCACAATCTTGGTGTTATAAGCTGAGGTAATGTCAGGGTCAGGCTTTGGATCTGTACAGCTGTGTCTGCCAGAGCAGCTTGTCCCACCGAGAAGAGGGATGAGCAGTTGTGGTTTCCCATTTCTGCTTGGGTTTGAGGGTTTGTTGGTTCACCTTCCTGCATTTCCCTCTGCAGGTGCCCTCCCCACACCCACAGAGGTCCACACAGCAGAACAGCACGGCTGGGAGAGGCTAAAAGTGAATGTAAAGTGGAGGATGGAAAAAACAATGGCATGTGAGATGCTAAACCAGCTCTGGGGCAGGGTTTAAATCACTGTTAAAAGGCAACCATGCTCAGAGGGTTCCCAGGAGGAGGTGTGAGGTTTGGGTGCCTCACAGGGGACACTGAGGGCAACCTGCTTCTCCACAGCCCTTTGGGGTGCAATCCTAAAGAGCCCACAATGTCCCTGAAAGGATTTCCAGTGTCCCCAGTGTGGAGAGGACAGCTCCTATGGGGACTCCATATGGTGCACCCCTCCTTGGAGCTACCCAAAAGGAAGGAGCTAAGGGCTCTCAGCATGAGCTTACTGGAGAGGAGAATTGTAGAATCATAGACTAGAATCACAGAATGGTTTGGGTTGGAAGGGACCTTAAAGCTCACCCAACCCCACCCCCTGTCATGGGCAGGGACACCTCCCACCAGCCCAGGTTGCTCCAAGCCCTGTCCAACCTGGCCTTGGACACTTCCAGGTATGGGGCAGCCAAAGCTTCTCTGGGCAGCCTGGACCAGGGTCTCCTCATCCTCAAAGGGCAGAATTTCTTCTAAATATCTCACCTAACCCTGCCCTCTGTCAGTGGGATGCCGTTTCCCCTTGTCCTGTCACTACCTGCCCATATAAAAAGTCCCTCTTCTTCCTTTTTACAAGCCCCCTTCATGTACTGGAGGGCCACAGTAGGGAGAGTGAAGGGCTTATCCTTCAAAACTGAGCACATGCAGCCACCTGGATGGGGCAGGAGAGAAGCTGAGATTTACCCAAGTGGGAAAAATCCAGTCCCTCAGGGGGTGGCATTGGGCTGTACCTGCCCATGGGTGCAGAACTGTCCCCGCACCCCAAGGCTGGGATAACTGCTTAGGGCTTTAATTCTACTTATGGAAGGATGATTTAGAACAAAAAAAAAAGATTATTTTTGTCACCCAGTGATGCCCCTGAGTGCTACCCACAGTGCCTCCTCAGGGAGCCTGCCAGCCCTGCTGTGCTGCCTTACCGGAGCTGGGCAGTGTCCCGGCACAGCTCCACGTTGGGTCTCCTCGTGCGCTCATCCAGACGGGTCTGGGCCACTTTTAACTGAATCTCTTTGTCCTTTATGGTTTTTTGGATGACTTGTATCTTTGTCTCAATCTGGAAGATTTCCTGCCGGGTCTGGCGTGAAAAAGAAACAAGTGTATTAATTAAAAAATGCCTTTTCAAGTGATGACATGTCTGTGTGCAGAAAAAAAATCCAAGTTCAATAAGCAGACCCTGGGCTCAGACCGTTGTCACTCTGCCACACATCGAGGCACAGATCCAGCAGAGTTTTCAGGGAAAAGCCTCTCTTTGCTATTGCTCTCACTTCAGAGAAGGTTTAGGAGCAGTGATGGATCTATTGAATTACCAGCTTCCCAAAATTACTGCTTACAAGAACTGATCATCCATCAGGGAAAGTTTTTAATGGCTCCTCATTTAAGGATGTGGCATCAGCCTGCAGTGCTGCAAGCCCAGTCTCATTAATCAATGCTGTCTCAAGCACTTCTCAGGAGGCTTCCCATGAGACCCACTGTAAGGGATGACAGTGTGTGTGTGTGGATCCCCTGATGTCTGAGATAGTTGATGAGTGCACCGTTAAGGACCAGAGAGCCAACTGCAGAATGTGATGCCTTGTAGCCAGTAGGAGGTTTCCATGTATGCTTAGTGAACTAACCAACCAATAGTGTGCTGGCATGTTATATACAAGAGTAGATAAAAGTAAAGATGTAACTAAAAATGAAGTTCATTGTCTTCGGTGCGAGCCTCCTGATCAGACTGAGCCTGAGTTTGTCTCTGCCTCCTCTGACCGCCGCAAATCTACCTTACCCTGACAGCCCACCTGAGTCAGGTGCCCATCACTGGGCAAAGCAAGGCAGGAAGCACACGGATAACCATCCCTTGGGATGAAGCCAAAGTGGGAGGTGACACTGAGCAGGTGAGGTTCCGGTTACCTTGGCCAGGTGGGTCTGGATCTTGCTCTTGGCATTGGCTATCTCGGTGATGCGGCCGGTGAAGGCGTCGTTGACCTTGCTGAACTGGCGCCACATCTCATCGGCCGTGCCCATGAGCATGCTCTCCGTGCTGGCACGCAGCTTGGCGGAGGTCGCCCGCTGGCTCTGCGAGCGGAAGATGTTGTTGTCTGTGAACCTGGCCCACGTCTCCGGCACCGAGATCCTGAGGGGTGGAAAGGAGAGTTCCTCGGTAAGCCCCTGATGCTGAGGCTGGTCGTGTCCTGCTCTGCTCAGCACTGTGGTGGCCTCACCTGGAATCTGGGGCAGTTTTGGGCACTGCAGTATAAGATACTAAGCTCTTATGGAACGTCCAGTGAGGGCAATGAAGATGGTTCAGGGCCTTGAGGGGAAGAATGTGAGGACACTGAGGGCACTTGGTGTGTTCAGCTGCACAAGAGGAGACTGAGGGGAGACCTCAGTGCAGGGACAACTTCCTGGGCAGGGGCAGAGGAGGGACAGGCACTGAGCTCTGCTCTGTGGGGACCAGGGACAGCACCCAGGGAACAGCTGGAGCTGTGTCAGGGGAGAGTTAGGTTGGATCTGAGAAAATGTTGTTCTCCCAGCAGGTGGTGGGCACTGAGCAGGCTCCCCAGGGCAGTGGGCACAGCCCCAAGGCTGCCAGAGCTGCAGGAGGGTTTGGATGATGCTCTGGGGCACAGGGGGTGACTCTTGGGGATGGGCCTGTGCAGGACCAGGAGTTGTACTGGATGGTCCTTGTGGGTCCCTTCCAACTCAGCATATTCTGTGACTCTATGATGCATCCTGTCAGTGAGCAGTGAGGATTAAATGTAAATTAAACGTGTGCTCTTAACTAAATTACATGGAAGTGAAACATCAGGACCCTATTTGTTCAATGACATTTATCAAATGATGACCTGTTCATGAAGACAACTTACAAAAGCTCAAACAAAAGATTCTCCCAGAAAAAGTAGAGATTTCAACCAGATCTCTTATTTTGATGTTTGAGGCATTAAGTGCCAAGGGATTCCCAGCTCCATGACAACACACAGATCAAAGTCAATTCATTTTGCTCACAGCCCATCTCAGTTTCACAGTGAACTGAACAAGCATTGGATCCCACTCCATCCCCTGTCTGTGCATTCGGGATGAAGTTCCTGCTTATGCACTAGTCGAGCACAAGGTCAACAAAAGACTTAAATACCACATAAGCTCCATTTAAAACTTGCTGATTCTCAGCACATTTTACCCCCCATCTGAATTTTAGTGTCAGTCCCTTGCAATTCATTTGCTTGTCCAAATAAATCTGGGCTCTGCTGTGAATAATTATTCAAACTATTAAAAAAATCGAATCAATCAAAAGCTTCTCCATAAACTGTGTGTGTCTGTGTGAGAAGATTTATTCCCTCAGCCCTTTGCCACTTAGGACATAATTCTGCAAGTGCTTAGTTCATTTACTAAGCTGAATTCCTGGTACCCAAAAGCAGCTGAACCCTGTCCCAGGGCCACACTCTCTATTTCTCCATCTTTTGTGTCATTTCAGCTCCCTGCCAAGCCCTCTCTATGCAGGGGTGAACCCCCCAGACTTTACATCAGGGAAGAGCACTCAGGCAAGCACTGACACATCTTTGAAAATATGCATGAACTTAATGAGGTGTGCAGAGGTGCTGGCCTGAATTCATTTTCAGGCTGATCTCTGTACCCTGATATAATGTTTAATTAGGCTGGACTCCCTTTCACCTGCTGGGTGTTTGGCATCCAGCTGAAAGCAGAGCGTTGTTCTCCCTTTATGGTAAGAGGAAAGGAACAACCCTTTGGAGGGGATGATGGGATGGATGTGCTGTGCAGAGACATGTGCCTGGCAAAAGCCAGCTCCCTGCCAGGGAGAGGCTCTGTGCCTCCCAGGGTCTCCCCAGTGCCACCCAGCAGGGACTCACGTTGCATCAACGCATTCCACCCCTTTGTAGTAGTGGATGCCTCTGGAGGTGTTCTTCAACTGGTAGCACTTGTTGTCGATGTGATGGCCCATCTGCTTGTCAGCCAGGTCCTTCTCCATCTCTTGCCTGGCCTCCTTGTTGCACCTTCAACACACAGACAGCAGGTCTCAGTGAGGATATAGGGGTGGAATTGTTTCCTCCCCATCCTGTTCCCTGCAGCTCCTGCTGGGGCAGCTGTGGGCCCCCACAAGCATCACTGCCCACTTCCCATGGAGCCTGCACAGCTTTTACACCTGCAGGGTGTGGGTACAGCAGGGCTTTGCTGGGGGTCCACATTACAGCTGCAAATGCACCTCAGCCCTGCAGCAGGAGAGCCCCTCCTTACATGAGCTGGGCATTCACTGTATTCAGGCACTGCTGAAGCCTCTCCCGGCAGGACCTGATGATCTTGATTTCCTGGGCAAAGGTAAAACACAACCCCATCAGTATTCGTGTCCTGGGCACACTCACCCCCTCGAGCATGTCCAACCTTACACACAGTGAGAACTTCCCTGCCTGCCTTTCCCCCAAATCAAAGAGCAGGTGGAGAAAGGGCCCTCAGTGCACCCACTTGTGCAGCTGAACCTGCACCCAGTGACAGGAGGGGACAGGAGGGGGCTGTGGCCTCAGCCTTGGCCTCTGACATCGCTGGATTCCCATGTGCTTTTATCTTTTGACATCAATGCCAAGGGCTGGTTAGTTCCAGGGAGACAGGGCCAGGTCCTGACCTGATATGAACAGGCACAGTGGTGCCCTGGACCAGCAGAGCTGCACATCCCCAATCCCAACATATTTTCCTCTCCACAAGAAATCTCACCCATATGGGACAAGAGGAGATGGACTTTGGTGTAAATCCCCAGTCCTTTCTAAGAGACACTCAGCTCTACCAGGGGAAGGCAAGTGCTGCCCTGAGCTCACTTGAGTTCAGCACAAACTTGCTGCACCTGTGAAGCCCCAGCTTCTGCAGCAAGTGGTCACTGCTCCAAACCAAGGAATGTTTAAGCCCTTCTGTCTGCAGGAGCCAGCTCAAAGCACAGCCTAAATGTGTCCCAGACACTTAAAAACCAAAATGCCTTTATGGAGATTCCAGCTCTGATAATTTTCCTAAAATCTCATGACTTCTAAACAGAGATTTTAATGGTTTAGGGCCTGACTCATCAGGAAAAATCTTCTAACAGGGCAGTGGCATCACAGTCCCAGGGGCTTCAATTTCCTTCCCAGTTTTGTGATGCCTTTGCAGGGATTCTGTTTCACTGTTCCCTGCATTAGGATCCCATTTGCTGTGCCAGCTCTCATAGTCTTTCATTTTATCCATAGTTTAAAGCAGACTATATAAAGGCAGGCAGGAGTGCATGTTTTTATAATTTCTATCAAATCCACTGCCTGAGCACACAGTTGTACTGCAGCCACACTGCTCTGAGCAAAGCAAAGCTGGGGGGAGGTGTAAAATCTTTTATTAGATCAACTAATATAGTTGGGAAAACCAGACAAGCTGTCGGGCACACACTGCCCTCTGAATATCTGTGTGTGCATTTGTGTGTAATGTATATAATGTTCTATAGATACAGAGATATATTGTATAGATAGATCCTGGTGCTGTGCTGGCAGGGCTCAGAAAGGCAGGACTGTCTCACAAACTCCGTGAAGAGGGACAGAGGAGCCCACATGTGACGTACAAACACAGTTGCTTTTCAGCTATTCCTTCCTCTCTTGTGGGCCATTGCTGTGTGGGAACGCAGCAGGTTTTGGGGGGTGAGGAGTTTAGCACCTCACCAGCACCAAGGAACCAGTAAGGGAACAGGGCTGCAAAACCTGTTTAGGGTAGTTTAAGTAAAAATAACTTCAACACATGATCTGTGTTGCCAAACTTACTGTGATGAGCTGTTTCTCCACGTCGTCATGGACTAGGTCGATGCCCATCCTCTTCTCCCGATTAAGCAAGCACTTGTGAGCGACCTGTTGGGGACATGCCATGCCATCAGTGCTGGCTGCACAGGCAGGGTTCCCTACTGGGATGGTGCCCATGTCAAGTAACGCAAGAAAAGAAATTAGAGGTGGGCACAGAGATGACAGCACAGAAAAAACTACCCTGGTTTAGCTGACAAAGAGCAGCTGCAACATCAGCATTAAATCAATGTGAGGGAGCCCACATGTCCCTGGTGCCACCACAGCTGAATGCAGGGACCTGTGTCAGGCTTGATGCTGACCTCACCAGAGCCTCGTAGTAAGACATGGGCTTTTGCCTCCCAAACCAGGATTTTGGATATAAAAATATTTGGTTAAACAAATTCTCTTGTGATGTACTCAGCATGTGCTGGTGGGGGATGCAGCAGATGGCAGGGGATTTATTACTTAGAGAACTAATGGACCCTTAATAAAAACTTTCTAGATGTTATGGGGCTGTAATAAAACTTCATCAGACCTTTGAGTGGCTGCAGATGTTTTGGCATGAGGCTACATCCTGGGCAGGGTCCTTACCTGGAAAGGGCCCTCCGTGTCTGCCAAGGCTCTCTCCAGCCGTTTCTGCATGTCTGTGAGTGAGTTGGTCTCCCTGATCATGGCATCCAGCTCAAGGCAGAGCTCTGACTTCCAATACTCTATGTCATTGACACGTTCTCCCAGGTTCTTGGTGCTTTCCCCCTGGGTTCTCTTCCCCTGCTGGTACACGTCCTTGATGGTGCGGTTGAGATCGGCTCGCAGGCGCTCGGCGTTGTGCCGGGTGGTCTCCGACTCCTTGTAGTTGGTCATGTTGGACCTGTGCCAGTCATCGAGGGTGTGCCGGGTGAAGACACCGTTGGGTCTTTCAGAAATGAAAGGAATGATCTTGGTGGGGGGTAACCCTGGGAAGCTTTCGGAAATGGGAGCCAAGGTTGGGTTGAGGGCAGCTGCTCTGTAGTAGGAGTTGGGCATCCAGGGGAGGCTGATGCTGTCAGGCTGGTAAGGAATCCGATCCTTGTAGGTTGCAGCCACAGTGCTGGTGGCAGGCAGGATCTTGGTAGGTGGTGGTTTAGGAAAGGCATACTTTGCTTTTAAGGGGTAGCCGTACAGCTCCATTGTGGAATGCTGCTGTCAGGTACGTGTCCTGCACAAAGGAGGCAGAAGAGAAAACCTCACTCAGTCAGCTCCTGGCTTTGTGTTACCTCTTACAGCAACACAGGCAACTTGTGATACAGCCAGTGATGCCCAAGGTACCCACACAGTGCCTGTACAGGCCTAAATCTTTCAAAACCAAATCCCTCCTGACAGCAACACAAGTATGTGGGTAGACAGAGATTTGAGTTTGCTGGTGGTGTCTAGAGTCAGGTCTTGAAATGAGGAGAGAAACAAATCACAGCTGCTAGGGAAGATGACAGATCTTCATTTTCCTTCTTCCTTTATTCCTTATTTCCTATTGTACCTTCATTTTCCCTGTCAATCTAGTGAAGTTCTCCTGTGGCAGGGGCATGTCTCCCCTAACACCCTTAAATTTAGCACAAGAAGCTTTCCCAAATACAATCCTCTGAGCCAGTTTGGCAGAATCAAGGATGAGATGTCTGTGCTCAGGTCCAATAAAACCACTGTGTGGGGGTTCCCACAAACCAGTCACACTCCAGCCCTTTTGTCCCTGCTAGGGATAAGCCACTGCCATTCCCTGGCTCCAAGCCACTTATTTATACCTAGGAAACAGCATTCAGAGAGTGGGAGATGGTTTCCCTGGCTCCCACCCCTGCCAAGAAATCCTTCCCTTTCAGACACTCCCAGACAAACATTTAAGAGAGAAAAAAAACCCTGAGAATGGACTGGAGTTACTTTTCCATGCATTTCCAGCTGACATAAATGGCTCTGCAACCCCCTCAGGATAAGCCGTGCCAGGGTGATACTTTCTACCATCCCTGAACATGGACACGCACCAGGAGCTGCTGACCACCTGGTCTGGGTGTATTTGGATGATATAAGAGATCCTGGGGATGAGGAGAAGTACCTGCTTTCCTGGTCTTCCCCTCCCAGTGGAAGGACACGCTCCCCTTTAGCTGTGAGAGTGCTCAGGGGTTTGGGGGTGTGGGGGTGCTGCTCCTCATCGCTGGGGTGCTGCGCTTGGTGGTGGCACTGCTTGGCTCTGCCCCAGCCCCACTGTGTTGGTACCACCAGGCCAGGGCACTGTTGCTATGGGCAGTGGAGTTCTCTAGTGGGTGACCAGGTTCTGTGGTGGGTGACTGGGTTCTGTGACCCGTAACTGAGCTCTGTGACCTGTTCTGACCATTGAACCTCCCTGTAGTGGCCACAGCAATGGCCACAGGGCAACACAGGGTGCGGGGTGGGCAATCTGGGGCCAGTAAACATCCTCACATGGCATCCCAGTTCCTGCCCTGGACAACCTGGGCAGCTTTGTGCAGCCCCTGGGCAACAGGTGCAGCTGCTGAGTGGATGGATAATGCTCTTGGCCACCTGAATTAGTTGTAGGTTGTCCTGCAAGGAGCTGGACTCGATAATCCTTATAGGTCTCTTCCAACCTGGGATATTCCATGGTCCTGTGAACTCAGTACCCTCAGTGGGCAACCTACTGCCACCCCAGGCAACCTAGTGCCACCCAAGTGTTCAAGAGCAAGTTGGACAGGGCTCTGGGCAACCTGGTCTAGTGGAAGGTGTCCCTGCTCATGGCAGGGGGTTGGACTAGATGAGCTTTAAGGTCCCTTCTAACCCAAACCATTCCCAGATTCTAGGAACTTTGTGCAGCCCAGTGCCACTCCCTGGGCAACTTGACCCCATCCCTGGACAACCCCCAGTGCCATCAGTGGACAACTCAGTACAGCCCTTGTGCATCCTAGTGCCACTCCTGGGCAAACCAGCATCCTCAGTGGGCAACCCAGTGCCAGCACTGGTGCTCCTGGGCCAGACAGAGGCTTTGCTGGGGTAGGTGGTGCACCAGGATGGGAGTGCTGGCACCCCAGGTGAGATGTGCCCAGGAGCCCCACCACTGCACAGCCTCACACAGCACTGGAGTGTCATACACCACGACCCAGTGACACTGGGAATGTTTCTGGGAGCAGGTCCTTCCCCACTTATCTCTGGCTTTATCCTGAGAACAGGCACTGCAACAGGAGGAGCTGGGCAGTGATGCTGCTGCTGAGCACAGACACTCTGGTTATCCCAAGAGGATTTCTCTCAGCTTTGAAAAACACCACTGAGTTCTGCTGTGTGGACTGGTGTGTCTTACCTTATCCAGAGGAATATTCTCATTTTCTTCATTTTCCCACCTGGATGAGCTGTGAGCCATGTGCATGGCTCATCAAGTACCAGGCTGGTCAATCCTCATTCTCCCAATATTGAAGCTGCAGACTGAGGCTGGACCAAAGTGTGTCCCAGCTCCTGGTGAGTGCAGTGCCCCCCTGCCCACTACTCCATGCACACACACACTTGGAGTTGGCCTCCACAGGGAAGCCTCTTGCCAAAGAGCTGCCAAGAAATATGACTAAAACTGTTCTGTGTATACAGTTTAGCACATTTTCATTTTGCTTTAAACACACGGGTGGAGAATCAGCTTCATCAAATTGAAGTAAAACATTCAGCACGTAAGTTGTTTTTTCTATGGCTAAACTAGATAAAATAATTGCAGTTAAAGCAAGCCAAGCTCTGCCTCTCTGCAGGACCCGTGCCCACCCTCTGCCCAGCCCTGCTCTGTGCTCCTTGCTCACTCCCAGCCTCCATCTCTGCTCTGACACCCTGCCCGTGGCTAATTTTGTTGAGATGAATCACTGCACGACAAGGAACATCACTAATTGTGGTAGGCAACCACATGGTTTTTGAGGAATTTGCTAAATTAAGCAATAATAATTGGCTGATATTGTAAATGGCCACGGGTGCCCTGCAAAGCACACACAGGATTTTCTGGGGGAGCACAACAGTGGGGACATCACAGTGGGTGAGGCTTTGGTCCCACCACAGAACCACAGAACATCCTGAGGTGGAAGGGACCCACAAGGATCATCGAGCCCAACTCCTGGCTCTGCACAAGAACCCAAACAATCCCATCATGTGTCCAAGAGTGTTCTCCAAGAGTTGTCCAAGAGCTCTGGCAGCCTTGGGGCTGTGCCCACTGCCCTGGGGAGTCTGGTCAGTGCCCAACTACCCCCTGGGGGAAGAACCTTTCCTAATATCAAACCTTACCTCCCACAGTCTAAAAGCTAGAAAGATGAAGAGAATTGGCACAGGTAAACAGTCAAATTCTAAAGTTAAATGACTCTCAAGTAAGAAATTGCCAAGTGCACACAGCACGTGGTCCCAGTTCCCTCATGCTCTGGGTACCACACTGAATTAAAGAGGGCTGTTCACATCACCACCATGTCTTTGACTAAGTAAACCTGGTTCCTTAATTCTGACTACAACTCCAAGAGCTGTAAAATCACTGAAATTACAAAAGGTCCACACCCAGTTCTGGTGGGACACATCCAGTTTTGATGGACACATGAGAACACAGTTTGTGCTGAAGCCTCAACCGTTTTAGCTCAGAATCAAAAGAGGAAAAGAGGCTGAAAAGGTAAGGCTGATGTGAAGCAGAGGTGCCAATTCCCAGCACCACAGCCCAGGTTTGCCTGCCTGACTAAACTGGAATTTCAAGGGACACATTTAGATACCTAAGAACAAATTCTACTGCCAAGAGCTGTCAATCTCTCTGTTGCAGCTCTACATTCTTGCTATTAATACAGCATTACACTGGATCATGAGCTGCCCTTCTGCAAGTACTCAGATCCAGAACTTTTATAGCATCCCTCATGTCTGCATGTACCCATTCCATAGCCCAGCCCCAGTGTTACACACAGTTCAATGTTCCTGTCTCTCCTATAAATGCTGCACCTGCCTGAAAGGGCTCAGTTGTCTATTCATAGAACCACAGAATCACAGCATGGTTTGAGTTGGAAGAGACCTTAAAACTCATCTCATTCCAACCCCCTGCCATGGGCAGGGACATCTTCCACCAGCCCAGGTTGCTCCAAGCCCTGTCCAACCTGGCCTTGGGCACTCCCAGGGATGGGGCAGCCACAGCTTCTCTGGGCACCTGTGCCAGCGCCTGTCCACCCTCGTAGGGCAGAGTTTCTTCCCAATATCCCATCTAAACCTACTCTCTGTCAATGGGAAGCCATTCCTCTTGTTCTGTCACTCCAGGCCCTTGTCCAAAGTCCCTCTCCAGGTCTCTTCAAGCCCCTCTAGTTACTGGAAGGTGCTGTGAGGTCTGCACAGAGCCTTCTCTTCTCCAGGCTGAACAATCCGAATTCTCTCAGCACTTTCTCATAAGAGAGGTGCTCCAGACTTCTATTCAACAGCAGACAAATTTTCCCAAGTCAAATTAACTCACTGAGGATTAAAAAAACCCTTAATTGTGTGTGGTGCATCCCGTGGTGTCCCCCTGAAGGACAAGGATGCTCACAGGCAGCACATGGTCTCTATGCCCCAGGGCTACTTTGGGGGTTCAAACAGGCTTCCAGATATCAGTGCATGGCTCCTCTGGACACAGCTGCAGCCATGGGCAGGCCAAGAAACACAGGAGACTTTCTGGGGTTTTACTGGGTTTCCTGCATTCTGGTGAACATTATGAGCTGACCATAAAACACAGAGGCTCAAGGACTCTTGAGGTGAGGCCTGGACTGCTTTGGGCTCTGCACGTGGCCAGTGGAAAAAGGTGGTTATGGCCATCACTGAGCCTCTGCTGCTGCACTGGAGGATTGGCAGGAGGAGGTCTGAGGGCTTGGACACCAAAGCTGGAGGAGAGGAAGAGGAGGCTGGGTGGGTTGGCAAGGAGAAAGAAACAGCTTTGGACTTGGGCAGCCACTGAAGATCACCTGGGGCTCTCCTGTCCTCTTCCAACAGCCCCTTGAAGAACTTGTGTCCCTTTTCCATGTTTGGAGAAGTTCAGCTGTTCATGAAGGCTCTTCCACAGCCTCGTGCAGCATCTGGAAGTGCCACCAGCCTGCTGGTTGCACTTCTTAGAAAATCCAGACCTCAGTGTGCTGGCAGGCACCTCTCCATGCTCTGCAGGTGACGGCCAAGGGCAAATCTCCAGGAATAAACAAGGGGCAATGCCAAATTCAAATGGGTGGTTAATTCCAACTTGTTTGAGTCATGTTCTTGGCATCCTTAAATGGCTACAAAAGCACAATCCATCAGCAGGTTGCCCTGGAAGGACCTGAATCCCCTGCTTTGCTCTGGTTTGAGGTGGGGTGATCTCTGCAGGGATGACCCAGGAGCTATTCCTAGAAAAGCTGTTAAAAATGGATGTTGGGAAACCATTTGTTTCTCTGTGGTAGGAGGAGCTGTGTGTGTGTCCTGTTGCCTGAAAGAGATGTGAGAAATAATCCAAATATTTTGTACAAATCTGTGATAGTCACCTACATGAACCATTCCATGTGTGTGTTTCATGTGCATTTTGGTTTGTGTTTCATGTGCATTTTGGTTTGTTGTTTTTTTTTTTTAACATTCTTGGGGGATTTCGTGATTGTTGTCCCAGAACCTGCATTTTCTAATGAAGTTCACAGCTTTGTTTTCCCCCTGAATTTTCTATCAGTGAACTCAGGGGATGTGTTTGAGCCAATTGGACATGGGCAGTGAGGAGAACAGAGCCAAATTTCTGCCCTGTCCTGCCCACCACCCCCTCATTTCCCTCTCACTCCCACTCCTCCCCATGGAGGGAGCACATCCCACTTCCAGCCCTGCCTCAGAGCTGAGGGATCAGCTCCCACCTACAGGAAGGTGTTTCACCAAATTTTCCAAATTGTCTGGGAAAATGATGGAAGTTAAACCAATGAGACCCACTGTGTGGAGAAACAAATGTCATTTCACACTGACAGACCTCTGTCCTCACACAAAACTGCCCTGGAGTGGAGGATTCTCAGGAGATACCTGGGACATGGAGCAGGAGGCCACATGTCCCCACATGGGGGACATGACAAATGGGAGTCACCTCACTTAAGTTTAGACATGGCAATTTCCATAATTGTCCTTAACAATCATTAGAAAGAATCAGACCTCTCCAGGAGCCATTATTTGAGATATCCTGGATGTTTCTTTTAGGATTAGGCAAACAGTGCAAGGGAAGATGCAATTCTCCCCTGTCCTGTAATAGATGCACAGAGAGATACCCAAACTTGGACCTGTAACTGACCCAGGAGAGATGAACCCTCTGTGTAAATTTTCTCCCTTTTTTGAGAAAAGACTTTCTCAAAAACATCCTCAGTCCTGCCTTCAGCAAGGCCAGACCTACTGAAAATCTGTCCTTGCAGTTTTGGTTTCCAAAGTTACCACGTTTCTAGACTAAGCAGCCCTGGAAGACTTACAGCCCCTTCCAGTGCCTAAAGGGGCTCCAAAAGACCTGGAGAGGGACTTTGGACAAGAGACTGGAGTGACAGGACAAGAGGAATGGCTTCCCACTGACAAAGGGCAGGGTTAAATGGGATATTGGGAAGAAACTCTGCCCTATGGGAGTGGGCAGGCCCTGGCACAGGTGCCCAGAGAAGCTGTGGCTGCCCCATCCCTGGGAGTGTCCAAGGCCAGGTTGGACAGGGCTTGGAACACCCTGGGCTGGTGGAAGCTGTCCCTGTCCATGGCAGGGGATAGATCTAGGTGAACTTTAAGGTCCCTTCCAAGCCAAACCATCCTGTGATTCTCTAAACACCTCTGAACACGAAGCTCTTAACACAGAGAGAAACCAATAAAAAGATCAAAAGTAGACTGGCAGATGAATTATTCAGTCTTACCATAGTAGCATTTGATTGAGCTTTCCAAACAATAAATGTGGCATGAATAAGTCATTACAAATCCCTCCTTGAGCTCTAGTGATGAGTCATAACCACCAAACCACAGATGCTCAGGGCGGGCTGCTCTGCTCATCCCCAAGGTTAAGACACCGAACGCTCATGTAATTACAGCAGTCATGATCTCTCAGGAAATGTAGTTATTTATTGGTGATGTCCTCAGTGGTGCTCGAGAACTATCAGAAATAAAAATCTGAGCTCAGGGAGAGCCTCCCTGTAGCCACTTCAGAACACCACAGGCTTGGGAGGGGTCGGGATTCTGCTCTCTGTGTTGGTCTCACTGCAAAGTCCAAGGCTGTGGGGAAGGTGGGATTTAAATTGTATCCAACAAGCAAAAGGGTTGCTCACATCACAAAATTCAGCCAACTCCACAAACAAACAGGTGTGAAAGCAAAGTAGGAGACAGTTCTGTGCACACCCCCTGATTCACAGTCATAAAAAAGGTCTAGACATCAGCAGGAAAGAAGATGAACACACCCAGAGCAGAGGATGAAGAGCATCACACATCTCTGCCTCCCTGGGATCTGGCAAAAGCCTGATGGGAGTTTTGACCATCCAGCCAAGCTCACATTTTGAGGTCACCTCCTTGTCACACAGGAAAGGCTTCAGGAAACCATCCCAGGTAGTTTTCCTTTGTACATCCCACCTTGCTGCAGCCCTTGATTATCAAACCCTGGTTATCACTTCTTCCCAAGGAGGAGGCCAGGCAGCAACTTGTCTGATAACTGATGGAGGGTGAAAAAGGGAAATGAAACCAGTTTCTCTGTATTTACCTTGAAACATCCCACCCATGAAAGCATTTAACCATGTGCTGGTTATTAACATCATGACCAGCCCCATTATTTCAGGGCAATTTAAACACAAACTTAAAATTGAGCCCCAGCATCTGAGATCTTGGAGCAGTAATGGATGGCTCTCGTGATTGATGCTCCACACATGCTTTTGTGCTTAGCTGAAGTGAGTTATTGGTGGCCTCTCTGTGCTCGTTTACACTCCTCATTTCTGAGCCAGATGTGAAAGCAATTAGCACACTGAGAAGACTATCTTTAAGTCTGAGGGGCTTTTTATAGGTTGCTGTTTATTTTTGGACCTACTTTCTTGAGGTGAATTTTGGCAGGCCGCTCAAGGACTGGTTTATGTCATGACTGGCCATTGTTTAAAGTTTTTTATTGCTTTGGCAAGGGCTTGAGTTGGAAAGGGGAGGGGAGAGTTACCGTATTTTTTTTCTCTGTCATCATATTCAGGCTACTATTTCACAGGCTGCAGAAGGATCAAAACCTCTGCAGGGCTGATAGGAACAACCACAGCTCCTGCCTCCTCAGGAAACAGCCAGGGCTGAAACCAGGCCCATTGTGAAAGGGCCCAGAAAGCTCATCTGGAAAAAAACCCCAAACCAGCATTCACAGAAATTGCTTTTAAAAAGAAAGAAAGAGAAAATCACTGAATGGTTTGGGTTGGAAGGGATCTTGAAGATCAAATTGTTCCAACCCCTGAATCTCTCTCCTCACTTCTCAGCCCTTGAGCACTGTCAGGGGGCTCCCTCCATGGTCATACAAACACTCTTCCCCATGGCAGGGAATTCTGTGGAGGAGGGATCATCCATCCCTTGGCACAAATTCTTTTGCTTCCCCTCAGGACGTGACCAGAGAGGAGCCTTTGCTGCAGAGGTGCCCCTGATTCCAGGGCTGTAGGACTTGATGCCATGGGGAGCCAAAATCCACTAATCCCAACGGGGATGCTCCAGAAGGGAATGCTCCATGCAGCCCTTCCATCAGTGCAGTGCTAATGAGCTCTGCAGTCCCTTTCCACTGCTACCTCCCTGCTCCAGCTCAGGGGGAAGGAAAACATCTCCCAGTGCTCACTTACCTTGGTAAATACTCAGGAAATGCTCCTGGTGGGAATGGTTGCAGTGAACCTGCTGGACACGGCATTAGGAGCCACTTGATGTTGTGTTCAACCTCCTGGAGTGGATCTGCTCTGTGCCTGCATCACCACCACCCCATGGCTGAGCCCTGAGCAAGGCTCCTGTGATGTGCATGGTACAGCCAGGTCTGGGAAAACACAGGAAAAACACTCTCAATAAACAAGGTGAGACATTGGTGTGCAGTGACCTGACACCCCTCAGCCCAGGGGAGAGGTTGGCCAGTGCCTGCCGCATCCTTTCTCCCATGCCCCCTGGGTTTAGGACACAACCAGCTCCTCAGGCTTGAACACATGGATGGGAGGAAGCAGAGGGAAGACCTGCTCCACTCCATCCTTGGTTGTAATAATGCCAAGGTCATGGGTTCAATCCCCTCTGTGGGCCATTGACTTAAAGAGTTGGACTTGATGATCCTTGTGGGTCCCTTCCAACTCAGAACAGTCTGGGATTCTGTGATCCTGGTGCATCTGGAGCCCCTCTGCTCTGGAGCCAGGCTGGGAGAGCTGGGGGGGCTCACCAGGAGGAGAGAAGGCTCCATGAACACCTTCAAGCCCCTTCCAGTGCCTAAAGAGGGCTTATAAAAAAGAGGGAGAGCAACTTTTTACCCAGGCAGGTGGTGACAGCACAAGGGGTGACAATCATAAACTGAAAGAGGAGAGATTTAGATGAGATATTAGGAAGAAATTCTCCCCTGTGAGGGTGGGCAGGCCCTGGCACAGGTTGCCCAGAGGAGCTGTGGCTGCTCCATCCCTGGAAGTGTCCAATGCCAGGCTGGACAGGGCTTGGAGCACCCTGGGAGAGTGGAAGGTGTCCCTGCCCATGGCAGGGGGTTGGAATGAGATCCAATCCAAACCATTTTATGATTCTGTGATTCTGTGATCTGCCTTGGGGACCTCAAGAGTCTGCAGCCAAAACACAACAATTTAAATAGCAGCTGCTTTTATTTTAACTTCCCAAAATACAGGTGGCCTTGGCTGGTCTGTGCCTTACACACACACACACACACTCCAAACTATGTGCTTGTGACCACAGTTTGTTTTAAAACACCACCTGGGCTGCACTTGACTGACTTTAACACTTCTGCAAAGGGATCACCTACAGAGTTACTGCTGCTGCAAACAAAGCAATAATTCCACATTGTGCTATCCCTTATTATTTGGGATCACTCAAGGGATTGTCTCATTCCAAACAAAATCTCCTATTATCTGATTTTGCCCCTGGGAGCTCTGATAAGCACAAAGTCTGTGTATTTAAGAGCCATTTCAAATATGTATGAAAAACTCCAACTGCATTAAGATGCTGAGTAAGAACAACAAAGCAACGGGCCTTTGTTGCTGGATTATTAGGCTGGATTTAGAGGCTGGATCTGAACTGTCTTTTCCTTTCAGAAAATCTGCCTTTCTTACCACATTTGTGACTGGCCCCTGTAGCTGTGCCAGCCCCAGCCAGGATGCCAGAGATGGATCTGCCAGGGAAGTATGGGCTGAATTTGGATGTGCTCCCAGCCCAGGCCGTGACGCTCAGGCTGTCGGTGCTTTAGGTCAGCGTCGCTCTCTGGTTTCTGTGCAGCTGAAGCTGCTTGGTCTGAGGATTCCAGAGGATGTTTACAACTCCAAAACAAAGGGAAACCATTTCCATGCTGAGCTGAAAAATAATTAAGACAGCTGCAATCAGATTAGATCCCCTAAATTACTTGGTATCGTTTGGCAGATTTTTTTTCCTAGAAAGGGCAGATCAAGTTTCTCAATAAACCCCGTTTTTCCTCCCCTGTGAGTGCTGCTCCTCATGCATCTGTTCCCCCTGTGATACACCAGCAAAAGGAGAGTCTCTTTTTTGCCCTGCCCTGCCACAGACCTTTAGAACAATCATTAACATTTCATTACATAAATATTTTGCCTGATGCTTTATCTCATATTACATGTCATTTTTATCCTTGGAGCTCTGTGGTCCACTCAGTCAGATGGAGCACAAAGTGTCTGCTATGGAAAATGGAAAGCAGGGTTGAAACAATGGGTTTCTTCCCCTGGAAGGGACAAATATTTTCAAGGAGTTTCAGCAAACAGTGTTTTCTGGTTGTGTCCTGAGCAGCCTTCAGAAAATGTTAATTCTGGCATGTTTTGGAGAGATGAATGTAGCAGACTGTAAGTAAGATGATTAAAGTCATTGCAGTCTCTGCACACTGAACCCTCATAAAGGTTTGCTGCGAAAGGCACCTCTGGGCCATTTTGGTTTGGGGTTTCAGTTGACAGCCAGGATTTTCACCTACATCCTCAAAAGTGCTGTGCCAGCTTCTCAGTTTTCTTCTAAATTCCATGGTTTCTTCCCAAATCTTACCTTACCATAATCCAAGGCACAGACACTTTGCCTTGGTCCTGGGTCACAGAGGGGGTGAAGAGCAGCCTCCCAGAGATACAGCCCAGGTGCCTCCCACAGGTACCCCCAGCCCAAGGACAGGAGTCCTGACTGCCACAAATTCCCCAAAGCCACCTCTCTGTTGCTCTGTGGGATTTGTTCTGCTGCAGCTGCAAATCCCATGCCAGTGGTTTTCCCTGGGGTAAATTCCTTCAGACAACTGGCTGGGGCATGAAAAGGTCTGCAAGGACCCCAAAGAACCTTTCTCCAGGTACCTTCCCAAGGACAGGGGGGAAGCTGTGCCAGGTACCTGCACTCCACAAGAGAAGCATGAGGAGACAAACTCCAGCTCTGGAGCTGCATCCTCAGCACTGTACCAGGTCCTTCCATCCTCAGGACTCATCCCACACCTCATGCAGGCTGGCTGTGGGGTGGCATCGCCCATTCTGTTCTTCAACCATCTTTTTATCTAATCTATAGTATAAAATCTGCACATAAATGCTTCCTGACTGATATCACAGAGCATTATCAGGGGTACAAGAATCATAGAATCACAGAATCATAGAATGGATTGGGTTGGAAAAGACCTCCGAGATCATCAAGTCCAACCCTTGGGCCAACTCCAGTCCCGTCACCACATCATGGCACTCAGTGCCACGGCCAAGCTCAGCTGAAAAACCTCCAGGGATGGGGAATCCACCCCCTCTCTGGGCAGCCCATTCCAATCCCTCAGCACTCTCTCTGCAAAGAAGTTTTTTCCCATCTCCAACTTCAATTTCCCCTGGCAGAGCTTGAGCCCCCCGTGCCCCCTTGTCCTATTGCTGAGTGCCTGGGAGAAGAGACCAACCCCCACCTGGCCACAACTTCCCTTCAGGCAGTTCCAGACAGTGCTGAGGTCACCTCTCAGCCTCCTCTTCTCCAGCACAAACACCCCCAGCTCCCTCAGCCTCTCCCCACAGCACTTGTGCTCCACTCCCTTCTCCAGCCTCGTTGCTCTTCTCTGGCCCCGCTCCAGCCCCTCAATCTCTTTCCTCAACTGAAGGGCCCAGAACTCAACACAACACTCAAGGTGTGGCCTCACCAATGCAAGTCTCTCGCAGTAGCAAGACTCTGATAACTGATGTTATGAGCATCCTACAGCCCCATTTGCTGTCTGGCACCCACTCCATGGCAGCTTTTCCTGTGCCCTGAGCAGCAGGCTGGGCTTTCCCAGAGTCACCCACAGTCCTCAGAAAGAAAGAGCTGCACAGAGGTGTCCTGCACCCAGAAACTCATCACACAAATGAGGGTGGCCAGGAGGGACCCTGGTGCTGGTGAGCCTGAGCCAGAACATGATCTGCCCCTACCCATCAGCTGCACAAAGCAAAACGAAACACCCTGATTTCACCTTAGAACAGTGAAAATAGATAAAACCAGATAAAGACAGTGAAGCAAAGAATAACCAGGAGACATTTGCAATTTATCATGAAAGCTGGGACAGCGTGCCAGGAAATCTGCATTTTCCCACACTTTCCTGAGAAAACATTTCATGATATGCTGGCCCTGCTCATCTGTAATCACTAGAAAATATAGAATCATGGAATGGTTTGTGTTGGAAGGGATGTTCAAGACCTTGCCCCACTCTCTGCTATGGTCAGGGACACCTTCCAGTGGACCATGTTGTTTCAAGCCCCATCCAACCTGGGCTTGGACACTCGCAGGGATGGGGCATCCACAGGTTCTCTGCCCAACCTGTGCCAGGACCTGCCCACCCTCACAGGGAAAAATTTCTTCCCAAAATTCCATCTGCCCTCTGGCAGTGGGAAGACATTGCCCCTTGTCCTGTCTCTCCAGGTCCTTGTCCATAGTCCCTCTCCAGCTCTCCTGGAGCCCCTTTAGGCACTGGAAGGGGCTCTGAGGTCTCCCCAGAGCCTTCTCTTCTCCAGGTTGAACACCCCCAGCCCTCTCAGCCTTTCCTTACAGCAGAGGTGGTTCATCTCCAAAGCACTTATAAAGACCAGCAACACTTGGGAAACAAGTAACAAACTCAGGGCTCTCTGCGGGGCATCTCTCACCTGGGCACAGTGGGGGCTGCAGGAGGTTTTCCAGAGCCTGGTGCCACAATGGTATCTCTGGGGTTCCTGCAACAGGCAGAGACTCCCTAAAGAAAGACTTCCAGGACAGAGTGAAAAAGAGATGTTTATCCTGGTCCAAGAACATGGGGATCTGCATTCCTGTGCTGGGATCTTACAGATACTTGGACTAGGGTAAGTTTCTCTTTCTTCTTGTTGAGAAGTCATTCTGTCCTTGTTGAGAAACCCTTCATGCCTGCTTTCAGGGACAAAATGGAAGGAAGAGAGGTGCAAATCCTGGAGAATCAATAATTTATCTCTTGCTTTGCAGGCTACAGCTCAGTCTCCAGGTGAGTCTGGAGACCATGAGCGTGATGTTGTCCCACCTAGGGGGAAAGGAGGGGTGTTCTCCAGGAATCCTCAATACAACAGGAGCATTTACAAATAAAACCTGGGATCAGAGCAGAGATAAAATGAATGGTGGGTGGTTTGGTGACAGCAAGAGTGGGGTGTATGTGCCATGAGCACCCACTGCTGAATGGCTCTGCTCCCTCTGAGCACATGCGCTGGCCCTGAAGGCTTTGTTTTATCTCCTGGGTGATCTCTAGGGAGACATGTGAGTGATCACCTGGAAAAAAAAATCAAAGGAGACAACCTGGCACATTCACATCACTGTTTTCCCAAACACACTTGGGCAGGTGGGTCTGAAGGCAAGGGCAGGAACAACATGTGGATCAAGCTCATGTGGCTGCTCCAAGGACAGTCCACATTCCTCTGGCACAGCAAACACCAACCCTAAACAAATACCCCAAAGGGGCCCTTTCAGGGGTATCTTTTAGGTGTCACTCAAATAAGACTTTTGAATCCCTGTGGAGGGATGAGCAACATCTCCCAGACCCACCAGTGAGGGGAATCTCCTCCTTGGCAGGCACAGTGTGGGCTTCACTGTCTGAAGACATATCCCATGAGAAGTGTTTTCCCTCTGGTCTCTGCACAGAGTTTATTCCTTGGAGTGTGTGAGTGGCAGGAAGGAGCCAACTGAGGCAGGACCAGCCCTTCCCACAGTGAAATCCTGGCGTGAGCTCCACTCCTTGGCTTGGCTTTTTGCAAACAAGCACCAAAAGGTTTCAGGTTTGCAGCCTGGTGGAGTTCACATTTTTCCACCTTATTATTTTTCCCTCTTTGCTGAGCATGAGATTTGGCTCCTGGGGGCTTTTGGGGGGTTTGTGCAAAGCATCTTTCAGATTTGTGGTTTGGTGGTTTTGTTACACCCACCTTGAGTTTTATTTGAGAAGGCCCCAAAATACAAAGTAATTGGCCAAACCCAGTGGGTTTTGCCTGGTTTTAGACCAACATTTTTCAACCCACCTGAATATATAAATCATCTCAGTTGTAAAGCTGGGCTCTAAAAGCAGAGGCAGTTCATTCACTTGCTTATACATTTAAAACCGTTGTGGCAGGGAGTGAGTCTGCCCCAAAATTTCCTGTTTCTGTTCCCTGAGAGCCAAGAGAATCAGCACAACCAGCTCCCATGAGGACACTTGCCCTGTGGACAAGAACTGGGAAAAATGACACCCTCCACCAGGCACATGCAGCCCTCAAAATGTTGTTTTTAAATGAAAGATGGAATTTGGTAAAGCCAAAATCATATTTGAGGTTGACATATACTCATGAAAAATTTGGGATGATGTTCAGTGTTGAGTGTCACCTGAGTCTGGTTATGGACATCAGGGAACAGCTCAATCCAAATGTGACACTGAAGTCACATGGAGAAAAGCTTCCAACAGCTCCAGGAGGATGATGTACAGGTATAACACACAGGAACTGGTAAAGTGCAGCTTGTATGTCCAGGAGATGTTGAGCTCTTGGCATCTGAGCCTGCTTATAACTTGGGAGATTTCAAACCCAGTGCCAGCATTGAAAGGAAGGAAATGAGGGTGGAAGGACCTGCCTGTGTTGTCAGTTTTTATTGTTTCATTGGGACTTCCACAGAAATGAGGAGTTTTCTTAAAGCCACAGCTCTGGGGTCATAAAGCTATATGAGAAACCTGACTTAAATGCAAAGATTCCTCTCTAAACCTCGTATTTGCATGGAAAATATGAGCCCAAAAGGGGAATATTGAAGTCAAAACTGTTCAAAAATGCAAAACTGTATCTGCTAGGGAAAATGGGGTTGGACTAAAGACTCCATCTATCCACTTTCTTCTTGAACTTCATGGAATTGCACTTTTTAAACTGAGAGATCATAGAATAATAGAATGTTAAGGGGCTGGAATGGACCTTAAAGATCACTTGGTCACAGCTCCCCTGCCATGGGCAGGGACACCTTCCACTAGACCAGGTTCCTCAAGGCCTTATCCAACCTGGCCTTGGACACTTCCAGGGAAGGGGCAGCCACAGCTTCTCTGGGCAACCTGTGCCAGGGGCTGCCCACCCTCACAGTAAAAAATTTCTTCCTAACATCTAATCTAAATTCCCCCTTTTTCAGTTTGTACCCATCACTCCTTGTCCTTTCACTACAGCCCCTGAAAAAGTGTCAGGATGGGAATAAGAGTTCTCCCTACTCCAGACATACAAATCCCTCCAGCCTGGCAGCACCTGGCCCAGGATAACTCACAGTGGAGGAGACTTCAGTAGGTCACACCTCTCAACTTCATCATTCCTGTGGGATGCCTTTGCTTCCCTGTGTCAGGACACACTGAGCATGGCTGGGACATCCTGTCCTTGCCTGGAGCACCTTCACCAGCCATGTCATGTACTTCAGTGGGCTCTGATGGCAGAGGTGAAAGGACAAGAAAGATACTAAGTTATTAGGGAGTGTCCAGTGAGGGCAACTAAAGTGGTTCAGGGCCTGGAGGGGCAGCATGTGAGGGCACTGAGGGCACTTGGTGTGCTCAGCTGCACAAGAGGAGACTGAGGGGAGACCTCAGTGCAGGGACAACTTCCTGGGCAGGGGCAGAGGAGGGGCAGGCACTGAGCTCTGCTCTGTGGGGACCAGGGACAGCACCCAGGGAATGGCTGGAGCTGTGCCAGGGCAGGGTCAGGTTGGATCTCAGCAAAAGGTTCTTCCCCCAGAGGGTGGTGGGCACTGAGCAGGCTCCCCAGGGCAGTGGGCACAGCCCCAAGGCTGCCAGAGCTGCAGGAGGGTTTGGATGATGCTCTGGGGCACAGGGGGTGACTCTTGGGGATGGGCCTGTGCAGGGCTGCGGGTTGGACTGGATGATCCTTGTGGGTCCCTCCCAGCTCAGCATATTCCGTGATCCACTGCAGGTTGGCCATCAGATCTCTAAGGAACAGCTCCATCCACCCAAGAAGCCACTGAGCTGCTCCAGATCCTGATCCAAAGGGCCACTGGCAGCTCCAAGCCACCTCAGTGGGATTGGATGCTCTGGGGACAATCACCCACAGCCAGAGTTAAACCCCATCCCTTCCCAATTCCAGCGTGGCTATTTAGGGAAAGCTCGCATCCTTTCCCCCAACCCTTTTTCCTCCTGACAGCCATCCTGCCCTGCAATGGGGAAGGGCTATTCTTAGAGATGTCTATTTTGGGTTGGAATGCTGGAATTAAGATCTTTCCTTCCTTTAAAGAAAATATGCCTGATAATATTTAGAAAGCTCCATCCCAGTTGGAAGGCTCAGTTCTGGCTGCTGAGCAAAGCACAATTATATGTTGGTTTAACATTTACCAGAGGCTGTGATGATCCCACCTCCACTGCTCAGCACCAGGACCACCCAAACACCCTCTGGAGGCTCTGGGAAGTTGGGTGATATTCCCTTTAATGTGCCAAGTAGTAGCTTCACAGGGTTTACTCATTCCCTCTTTCTTGGCAAGGCTTCGTATCAGCTTCAAATAGATTTAGAAAAATATTTTCCATCAAAACCTTTCTTTGACAGAAAATGGCTTTTGGACACAATGGAAACTTTTGTGGAGAAATAAAATGAAAATAAAACTTGCTCCGCTTATGTTGGAGACCTTTATTAGAAACAGAAAGTTGTTTTCCTCCTTGAAAGCTTTTGGGAAAGGTACAGTTGATGGGGTTTTTTTGTTGTTTTGTTTTGGTTTTTTTCAAGGTGAGTGCAAGTTTGTTGTGGAATTACCAGGAAAGTTCTCATGCTATTACCACTCCTGGAGCAGGAGTAGCTGGTGGTGGGTGAATCTGACAGCAGCAGCTCTAGGCAGAGCCGGGAGCAGACCCTGGGGATACCTCTTGGCTTTATGGTTGTGTTTGCTATCCCAACATGGGTGTCCTCACCTGCAGAGACCAGGTAGGAGGATGGCTGGAAGGGCCACGCTGGAGGGAAGGACCAGGCTGAGGAAAGAGCCAGGATGGTGGGAAGGGTCAGGTTGGAGGGCAGTGCCAGGCTGGAGGGAAGGACCAGGCTGAGGGAAGAGACAGGCTGGAGGGAAGGGACAGGCTGAGGGAAAAGCCAGGCTGGTGGGAAAGGTCAGGCTGGAGGGAAGGACCAGGCTGAGGGAAGAGACAGGCTGGAGGGAAGGGACAGGCTGAGGGAAGGACCAGGCTGGAGGGAAGGACCAGCCTGAGGGAAAAGCCAGGCTGGTGGGAAGGGTCGGGTTGGAGGGAAGGGCCAGGCTGGAGGGAAGGACCAGGCTGGAGGGAAGGACCAAGCTGAGGGAAGAGCCAGACCCCAGGCTGGCCCAGGCTATCCCAGGCTCAGGTCCTGCAGCCTCTGTGTTTTCCTACTCCATCCTGGGGCAATAAGGCAATTCTGACCCTCTATATGACAACACTCACAGCTCATACTGAGCATAAAACACACATTTCCTCCCTAACTTCCCCAGGGCCACAGGTTGCCACAGTGTGGATGTTTAAAGGTGGCTCCAATGCCAAACTCAACATGGCTTTTCTGGAAACTAATACATCTTACTGTTGCCTTTCAAGTCTATTATCCTGGAAAGATCACTGGATTTCTACAGCAGCTGAGATGCTGATGCAGCCACAGGACTCCAAGATCCTGGTGGCTCAAAAGGAACAAACCCAAACACCTCAGTGCTCACCATAAAAATCAAATTGGCTGGTAATGAAACCTTCCTCTGAAATGCTGGGTGAAATTACATGGCAGAAACTTAAAGGGAGCAAGTTTTGGATGATGGAAGCAGCTCTGTGTGCATGGGCTGTGTTTCCTTGTCCTGGCACAGCTGGCTCAGCACCAACCCCAAACGTGGCATTCAAGGCTTGCCTGGCCCCAGCAAAGCCCTGGCAGTACCAGGGAGCCCTGGAGTCTCCTCACTCCTACTCTCTTCCACTTCTTCCCTATCCAACAGCGCTGCCAATGGAGCAATTTTTCTGGAAAGCTTGGAAATAAATTCTTGCCACTGCCTCTTTCTCCTGGGATGCTGGAGAGCCCCAGTGCTGAGGATGGGGGTGTCTCCTGTGACTCCCTATCCCCAGACCACATCTAACCACAGTGGGTGACCACCCTGCACATGTTCCCTGGGCTGCCCTGCACAACCCAGCATGGATTGCTGCCTCCTCATTTCACAGAATCAGAGAATCATAGAATGGATTGGGTTGGAAAAGACCTCCGAGATCATCAAGTCTAACGCTGGGGCCAACTCCAGTCCCTTTACCAGATCATGGCACTCAGTGCCACGGCCAAGCTCACTTTAAAAACCTCCAGGGATGGGGAATCCACCCCCTCTCTGGGCAGCCCATTCCAATGCCTGAGCACTCTCTCTGCAAACAAGTTTTTCCTGCTCTCCAACTTCAATTTCCCCTGGCAGAGCTTGAGCCCCCCGTGCCCCCTTGTCCTATTGCTGAGTGCCTGGGAGAAGAGACCAACCCCCACCTGGCCACAACTTCCCTGATGTGGCACTTCCAGACAGTGCTGAGGTCACCTCTCAGCCTCCTCTTCTCCAGCACAAACACCCCCAGCTCCCTCAGCCTCTCCCCACAGCACTTGTGCTCCACTCCCTTCTCCAGCCTCGTTGCTCTTCTC
>VWZD01012180.1:2652-89465 GCA_013396695.1 Sakesphorus luctuosus | reverse complement strand
ATGGATTGGGTTGGAAAAGACCTCCGAGATCATCAAGTCTAACGCTGGGGCCAACTCCAGTCCCTTTACCAGATCATGGCACTCAGTGCCACGGCCAAGCTCACTTTAAAAACCTCCAGGGATGGGGAATCCACCCCCTCTCTGGGCAGCCCATTCCAATGCCTGAGCACTCTCTCTGCAAACAAGTTTTTCCTGCTCTCCAACTTCAATTTCCCCTGGCAGAGCTTGAGCCCCCCGTGCCCCCTTGTCCTATTGCTGAGTGCCTGGGAGAAGAGACCAACCCCCACCTGGCCACAACTTCCCTGATGTGGCACTTCCAGACAGTGCTGAGGTCACCTCTCAGCCTCCTCTTCTCCAGCACAAACACCCCCAGCTCCCTCAGCCTCTCCCCACAGCACTTGTGCTCCACTCCCTTCTCCAGCCTCGTTGCTCTTCTCTGATTTGTACCCTCACACACTCCACAAGGACTCTGCAAACTGGAGCACATGGAGCTTTAGCAGCCACAGCTCAACCCATGCAAGGCACAGCCCAGAGCTGGGGGGTGCACAGAAGCTGGGGCGCTCTGGAACCCACAGCAGGGGTTGTAACAGCCCAGCTGGGTCTCTGTGGGCACACAAGGAGAACAGGCCAGGTTAGATGGGGCATTGGGCAACCTGGTCTAGTGGAAGGTGTTCCTAATCTCAGGGCATTTGAAACTGGATGATCTTTGAGATCCCTTTGGCCCTCTCCACCATCAGACCACAACCATCCATCAGCGAAGCCCATCCATCCCCAGGCAGTGCAAGCTGAGCATCCCCTCTGCTCCATGTCCCCAGGGATGTGACACGGCTTCAAAGCAGTGCTGTCATCCCAGGTGTCCTCACAGTTATGTCTGATTAGATCTGGATCCAATGAGTATTTAACACAGACTACTTCCTGAGCAGAGCTGGCTGGGAGCTGCTATTTCCATTACTTGGGAAATCCTGACATGAAGGGAGAGATTGATTCTGATCCTGCACAAAAAGCTGGAATTCTTGTGTTTGCCAAGAAACATTTCCTCCCAGCAATCAGTTTTGGGCCATTACAGTGTTTCACTCCAGTAACTCTTTTCATTATTCCTGTTGTTCCTGTGCATTTCTTAAATCATGCACTGCATGTGTGGAATGATACAATCTATAAAGACAATATAATATGAAAATTTACACTCTACATTACATGAAATTAATTTAAGTGAAGGAACAGAAACATTCTGCTGCTTCTGGAGTTTCAGTACAGTCCAAACAAAATATTTCCCCTATTTCTTTTTGCTACTGGAAAATCTTGTTGGAATCAGCACATTTCTACTGCATGGCCCAAGTTCAATTAACCTGCTGTTGCATATGGAAAGTTATCCTGGGAATAGTTTTTCAGTGGCTTTAATCACTGAGATACTCCCATCCTACTCATCCTCAAAGCACTTTCACCCATCTTTTATTTGCTGGTGTTAAAATGTTGTGCCAACAGATAAGCAACAAAGACAGAAACTGAGACCATATTTTTCCAACCTTATAACCCTGAAAGTTGGCACAGGAAAGGCTACTGAGAGGCTCAGAGCAATTCCATCCCCATTCATTTCTCCATGGGCCACTCAGGATTAAATAACCACCTTCTGTTGGGTTTGATGGGCAAAATCTCTGCTTCTGTATAACAACAAAACATGCCCTTGGCCTTTTGTGTGACTTGACTGCGCTGGATGCAACAGGATGAGGAATGTGTATATGGAGATCTATAGATTCAGACACTTCAGGGTCTTTCAAGTACCTTGATTCCACCAGGAGACATGGAAAGAACAGGCAGTGAGGGGGCTTTGCTGCCTGTTGGGATCTTGAGGTTGTCAAAGAAGATGAAAAGTCACCTCAGATGGAAGCAGGACTGCAGACTGTGAGGCGCAGTGACAGAAAATGCCCCTCCTGTTTGCTCTATAGCCCTGGGGCTCAGTGCTCTCACTGCCCTCAGAGGGTTCCCAGTAGCAAAGGTTGCTTTGTTGGAAACACCCCATGGATAAGAGGGAAGGACCAACCTTTTGAGTGCACCAGGAAGTATCTTGGTATCTTCTTTGGGGCCCTTGGGCTCATTTCTGTAAGTCATCCAGCCCCTGCCCTCTTCTGTGAGGGATCTGACACCCCACCAGATCTGTGGGTCACAGGCTATTTTCCAACAACAAAAATGCTCTTTTTTTTTTCTTTTCAGCAGCTTCTGATATTTGGAACTCAGAGCATGTTTTTCACTGCCTTCAAGTGTATTTTACCCCTGCCCACTGCCTGTGATCACAACATGGGTCTCACACACAACAAGACCAGCTTCCTGGGAATGGCCTGCACTCAGCAATAGGACAAGGGGGCACGGGGGGCTCAAGCTCTGCCAGGGGAAATTGAAGTTGGAGAGCAGAAAAAACTTCTTTGCAGAGAGAGTGCTGAGGCATTGGAATGGGCTGCCCAGAGAGGGGGTGGATTCCCCATCCCTGGAGGTTTTTCAAGTGAGCTTGGCCGTGGCACTGAGTGCCATGATGTGGTAAAGGGACTGGAGTTGGCCCAAGGGTTGGACTTGATGATCTCGGAGGTCTTTTCCAACCCAATCTATTCTATGATTCTATGATTCCCCTAAAACTCAAGGATGGCTTTTCCAAAAGCACCTGTACAGGGTGGGGAAAGCAACAAGTCAGCTCCACACTCTCCCCTGGGCTGTCAGGACAAACCAGAGGATGCTGGAGGATGCCAGACCCCAGAGCAGAGCATGGAAGCATCCAGACACCAAGGGTGCAGAGCTCAGCTCAGATGTGCCACTGGGACCTTCTCACCAGCCACATGCTACTTGGCATCCCTGCCTTTTGTAGGCTCTGTAGGGATGTACATGTCTGTCTGGCAGCTTGTAAAGCTCCCTGAGAGTGAGATCCAGACACTGCACTTAAAACCAATCCCATCAGGCTGCATTTGTCAGGCTCAGGGTGAGTGAAGCCAGGCCAGGCTGGTGCCTCTCAGGAACAGCACTGCTGCACAGCCCATCCACCTACCCCACCAATGTGTCAGGTCTGCACCGGCCACAGGAGGTCTTTCTTCTCAACCATCAGATAAATCTTGATCTTACGAAGGAATTAAGTATGGGTTTGGTTTTCTGCAGCTTATTCCAGCTGCTGACAGACATTCCTGCATTAATCCCAGAGTCAGAAGAACTGAGAGCACTCTCTGAGGTTGGGTTGACATGGGGGCAGCCCAAATGGGGCAGAGCTATTGCAGAATCACAGAACTATTGGGTTGGAAGGGACCTTAAAGACCATCTACGGCCACCCCCTGCCATGGGCAGGGACACCTTCCACCAGCCCAGGTGGCTCCAAGCCCTGTCCAGCCTGGCCTTGGACACTTCCAGGGATGGAGCAGCCACAGCTTCTCTGCCCAACCTGTGCCAGGGCCTGCCCACCCTCATAGGGGAGAATTCCTTCCCAATATCCCATCTAACTTGCCCTCTGGCAGTGGGAAGCCATTCCCCTTGTGCTGTCACTCCAGGCCCTTGTCCAAAGTCCCTCTCCAGGTCTCATGGAGCCCCTTTAGGCTCAGATGTCAGATGTATGAGGGGCAGTGCCCCAGCCCTGCTCTTCCCAACAGATAAACCCTCCCCTGGAAATCTTCCAGGGAGAGAAAAGGGAGCTGACACACAGCATGAAAAAATGTAGAAGCCAATGGCCAGGCTTTGGCAAGATTAGAATCAAATAAAAGCATCATATGGGTACTGTTGGGAAAACACATGGAGAGGTTGCAACAAAGCTGGATCTCAGACTGGAGGCAGCAGGTTTTGAGGACTCATAAAGAACGAGCACATGTACAAAAATCACTATAAGGGCTTGGGAGCAACTCCAGAGCCAGTGCCACTTGTGCCTCTCAAGCAAAGAGCTCTGCCCTGCTGGGCTCAGCTCACTATCCAGGAATCCCAGAGAGGCATTTCCAGCAGCCACTCCCCACAGGTGCCTGGACCCCTCTTGGCTCGATGGATGCTTAAACATAGAAATAAAACAGTGGATCACCACATTCCTTCTTCCTCCCCACCATGAGGACACAAGTCATGGTGATAGGACAGCATTGACTGAGTCCTGCAGGACTCTTGCATTCCCTGGAAGTGTTCAGGGCCAGGATGGACAGGGCTTGGAGCAACCTGGTCTAGTGGAAGGTGTCCCTGACCATGGCAGGGGGTTGAAGTAGATGACCTTTAAAGTCCTTTCTGACCCAAACCATTCTGTGACTCTATGACAAAAATTTCCCAGGTTAACTTAAACTGCCCTTGCCACAACCTGCCTATGATTTTGCTCCCTTTCCCTGGGAAAAGCCACTTCAATGGATGACATCTCTTTGCATCCTTTAATTTCCAGAAACTGTCACTCAGTTCCTGCCCCAAGCAGTGGTGCTGGAGGGTTCTAACAGGTTGCTGAAGAGCTCCATGGGGAAATTGTAGCAATGCACCCTCAATACATGGCTTGGAGAATGTCATGCCAAAAGTGGGCTGATGAAGAAAATCAGCCATACACTGAGAATGCTTTAACAACTGATGGTTTTAATGTGGTTTGAATGTACTGAATGTAAAACTGCAGTGTCACTGTCTTCTTCCCATAACCCCCTGCCAGGCCAGGGGGCTGGGAGAAAGATTGTGGCCTCCTGTTATCTGAAACCCTCTCCCATTGAATGTAAATCCCCTTACTCTTATTGGCCCAAAGCCAGACTTCCCTCTTATCCCTTATTGGACCATTTGTATCCCTCCAAAGTCCACATAAACCTGTTCCCTTGAATAAACTTCCTCTTTGTTCCTGTCCTGACTGGTGGTTCCTGTGTGTCCTTTCTTGGGGGCTCTCAGAGACCACATGGTCGGGCTTCGCATTGAGCACACACTTCTCCTGGGTTAATGGACTGATAATCCAGGACCAGGAGAAACACCATATCATTGCAGATATCCTTCAGCACACAGCACAACGAGGCTACAAGAAACCAACCATCATAGGAGATCACAACACCTGGCTGGCGGGTGTCTGTGCCATCACTCGGGGCACCCACAGCCATACCCTCCATGCCTGATCCCCACAGAGCCACGGAACAGGGAGGAGAGACACAAGGACCTGCCCAAATGTGCTGTCAGGGAGATAAGGGAAAAAACGCTGCCTCGCAAAAACGACAGATTAAAAAAAAATGTCAAAGAGAAGAATGCTGTTGACTCACCAGCCACCAGGGAGCCTGGCAAACAGCAGCGAATAGCTGGGCAGCGTGGGGTGCTTTGGCTTAGGAAAACCCCCTGGAATTTCAGGTGCCATGGTTCAAGGTAGATGTGAGCCAGCGGATCTGTACTCGGACACAGGGGGAGGAGGAAATGCTTCTTCCAGGCGGGCTCTTGGCATGCCCCGAATAAGCCTTTTAAGTAGAACAGCCCGAGGAAAAATAAATCTGAGCCCTTTCAAAAAGGCAGGAGCGTGCGCTGAGCGCACGGCAGGACCCCCGGGAGCATCCCCGGGACCTGGGGAGGAGCAGCACCACCTCGGAGCAGCTTTTGTTCCAGCAGCAATTAGCGCATTCCTGGCGAGCCCCAAGCCCGGAGAAGTGTTCCAGCCTCCAGCCAAGACGCCCAGGCCGGTGGGGGATGATGGATGGCATCCCGAAAACAGGCTGGGGGTGCTGCCTCTGCCAGCCAAACAGCTATGGAATGCAAGGAGGACACAGAAAAGAATCCAGAGCCGTGCCAGGGATGGGGGGATGGCACGGGGCTCCACAGGGACAGGACTCTGCCCCTGGGATGGGAATGAGACCTTGCCCAGCCCACCCTTGGTGGAGAGTGGGGTTCCATTCTCATACCTTGGGCCACCTGCAGTGAAGCCTCGTGTCTGGTGGTGGCCCAGTCCCCAGCCTGTCCCCCCTGGTAACCACCACCAGAAAACTGCTGGTAGGAAATGGATAGAATCATAGAATCACAGATTCACAGAATCACAGAATTGATTGGGTTGGAAAAGACCTCCCAGATCATCAAGTCCAACCCTTGGGCCAACTCCACTCCCTTTACCACATCATGGCACTCAGTGCCACGGCCAAGCTCACTTGAAAAACCTCCAGGGATGGGGAATCCACCCCCTCTCTGGGCAGCCCATTCCAATCCCTCAGCACTCTCTCTGCAAACAAGTTTTTTCTGCTCTCCAACTTCAATTTCCCCTGGCAGAGCTTGAGCCCCCCGTGCCCCCTTGTCCTATTGCTGAGTGCCTGGGAGAAGGGACCAACCCCCACCTGGCCACAACTTCCCTTCAGGCACTTCCAGACAGTGCTGAGGTCACCTCTCAGCCTCCTCTTCTCCAGCACAAACACCCCCAGCTCCCTCAGCCTCTCCCCACAGCACTTGTGCTCCACTCCCTTCATCAGCCTCGTTGCTCTCCTCTGGACCCAATAGAGTTTCCAATCTCCTTATAGTGACTGAAAATGAGTGCAGAGGGGTAGGGTTGCTGAGACATCTAGCTCTGAGGTGGCTAAAGCAGAAATAATTCTTTTCTCTGAGCATTTAATGTCACCCTACAAGGCAGCATCTTCCCAGGAGCACAGTGTTTATCTGGCTTTATCTGATGGGTGTGGGAGGTCCTGATCCTGCCTGGCACTCAGCACGTCTGTCTGATGACAAACCCAGCAGGATTCCCACTGTGCCCAGCAGAACCAGCCTGATGCGAGCACAGCAAAGACTGGGGGGCTCTGAGCTGCTAATGCTGTACCCAGAGAGTCTGCAGGGAATTTGGTAATCCTAAATGGAAAGCACAGAGGAATGCCCTTCAGAGTAGAAAATATTATAAAGCCCAAAATCCTGACATAACTCAAGAGGCTCTGGTTATAAATCAAACATTTGCCTTCTGTTTATCTACAGTATTAGAGAAAAAGCAGGGATTTCTTTCCCCCTGAGGTGCAAACCAACCTCCCTTCTAATGCAGGAGAGTGTCAGAGGGCAGAGTGACACAGACACAAGCCAAGTGCCAAGCACCCAACCCAAACCCCACCCAAAACACAGACAGGGGTGAACTCTCTGTCACTCTTTGCCTGTGCTGCTGAGCAGCAAAGCTCCAGCAGATGAGGAGCACGAGTCCCACTTCATATGGGGAGGGATCTCAGTCTCCAGAGCAAAATCAGACACATTTCTGCATGGGAACAGCTCCTGTGAGGTGCTGGGGGGTGTGATGCAGCCGGGGCAGGGCTCACAGCTCCACCCCAGCAGTCCCACACGGTGCCCAGTGTCACCTTGGCTTTTGGCCACCACCTTCTCCAGGGATGGCTGTGGTGTGTCACCGGCAAAGGAAGGGACTGCCAGAGGGTGTCAGCAAGGGCAGGGCCCTCAGCAACGCTCAGAGAGACACACCTGGGCTATCCCTCCGTGATTCACCTGTCCCTCAGCGCCACAGAGATAGGCTGAAAGGTCTCTGCCAGCCCAGGGTGGCACTGGGGTCAGCCTGGGTGTGCAAGGGCATCACTGGGGCTGTGCCAGGTTGTCCCCAACACTGTTTCATAGGAACAACTAAAGCATCCCCTGCACTCTGCACATGTGGCACAGGGACACCCTACTCCTGAGGCACAGCTGCAGTCCTGGAGCATCACCTGTCAGTCCTCAACCAGCTCCACGGAAGCTTTAACACCCCTGGCTCTAACCTGCCTTTAAAGCCTTTGCTGCCCCAAAGTTTAACCACCACCATCACCATCTGGAGGCTGAAGGTTATTTATTTCAAAGGGGTTTGGACCTTCCCAGGCTTTGGGACCTTGACAGGTCCCGGGCAGCCACTGCTGTCTGGGGTCATGGTCCCACTTAGGACTGAGTCTCATGTGTGGTGTAAGAACCACACTGACCTTAAAATGGTTAGCAAGGAGGGAAGTTTGTCTATTGATGATGTCTGGAAACAGAATCACAGAACCATAGCATCTCCTGGGCCAGAAGGGACCCTCAGGGATCATCCAGTCCAACTCCTGGCCCTGCACAGACACCCCAATATTCCCACCCTGTGCCTGAGAGTGCTGTCCAAACATTCCTTGAGCTCTGGCAGGTTTAGGGCTGTGCCCTGGGGAGCCTGTTCAGTGCCCAGCCACCCTCTGGGGAAGAACAACAACACTGTCCCCCAGGGGCACATCTCAAGAGTTGGCACCTTGGGTGACATCTAAAGGTAAGGTTGGGAATCCACACATGAAGTGACTCCATCATGTAACAACTGGATTTCCCAGTTTAGGGGAAAAAAATAAACTGCCCTTATAGAATAGTGGTCTGTGATGGCCACAGCACACACAGAGCCCTTTCTGCACCCTCCTTTGTCATGTAGATTCCCAAAAAGGGGCTCAGCACCCAAAGCACAGCCTCGGGATGCAGGCTGCCATCCAGAGCTAATCAGATCTAATTGCACTATCAATTTTATTTCATTATGCTCTTGCATTCCCTAATTCACTTATACTCCACTCTGCCATCCATGCCAGGGCTGGGATTGCAGGGGCTGCAATGATTAGGATCTGAACTGATGCTGTTCAGAGCTGCCTGAGGGTGTGGTACAGCCAGGTTGGTGTGCAAGCCCTTCCCCTCTGGCTAAAATGCAAACAGGGGTAGAGACAAATCCAGAGCCAAGAGGAATCCAGCCCCCAAACCAATGGGGCTTATCAACACTGTGTTTATCTCCAGGCCTGGAGCATCGGTCTGGGTATCATGGAGAGGAAAAGGCTCTGATAGGAATTGGCAGAGCTGCCTTTGGCCCAGTCTTGCACCAGCAGAGTCTGTACTTGGGCTTTTCAGCTACACTGTGAAAACACCTTTTAAAAACCTCCACAGATAAATAAATAAACAGGAAATAAACCTAAAAAAACCTACAGAGAAAGAATAAAAAAATTGTGAGCTTCCTTCTGACTTAACTTGACATTTCTCCACCCCTCCCCAAGTAATTTCTCATGAAAACATTTTCTAATGGAATAATATTCACATTTAACTGGCTCTGCATTTTTCTGCTGTTAATAACATTATTTTGAATGGCTGAATCAAATTATACCAATCTCACACTAACAGCACACATGCCATCCATGGGATGGATTAGTGCTCCAGAGCCAACAGGAACCTCCCAAACAGAATGAGGGAAATAATTGCAATCTTATCAGCCCTACACAGTGATTTATTGGGATAATCAAAGAGAGCCTGGACACAACTCCCAGACTGTCCTGTGTGTCACCAGCATAGTGGGGCCAGCACATGCCTAGGGCAGGGCAGGGGTGGCACCAAAGGCACTGGCACTCCCCAGGGAGCTCTCCTGCCTTAGGATCACTGACCCAATCCTGGCCACTCCCAACAAGGACCAGCCCCTGCAGCCACCCTGCACCAGGACAGGCCATGGCCTTGGCTGGTCTCTCCAGGCACCCTGGCTGGCAGGGAAGCATCTAAATATTTTATCTTTAGTTTATTAACTCTAAAATACTGTCTTGAGGTGGTGGCAGCATTATGAGTCATCTTGGGGAGACTCCCAGCTCATCCTGGCAGACTTCTCCTTCTTGAAATCAGCATGAGTTGTCCTTGTTATCCCCACCCTTGGTACTGCAAGGGCAGGAACACAGGAGATCACAGAATCACAGATTCACTGGGTTGGAAAGGACCTTAAAGATCATCTGACTTGGAAAGTCTGGATTGGAAAGGACCTTAAATATTGTCTTATGCCACCCCCTGCCATGGGCAGGGACACCTTCCACTACCCCAGGGTGCTCCAAGCCCTGTCCAGCCTGGCCTTGGACACTTCCAGGGATGGAGCAGCCACAGCTTCTCTGGGCACCCTGTGCCAGGGCCTGCCCACCCTCACAGGGGAGAGTTTCTTCCCAACATCCCATCTAACCCTGCCTTCTGCCAGATGCCACATCCACCCCACAAAGGGCTGCCAGAAGATTAGATCTGGGAACTCTGAATGTCTTTATTAAAGTTTAATTGTCTTATTTCTGCAGTGTGCAGAGCAGGGGAAGCTGGAGATTCCCCCCAGAGACAGGTGGGATTCTCCCAGAGGAGAGTTCTGTTCTCACAGGGTCAGATAGATGAAAAACTTTCATTTTACAGCTCATTGTGCTTGGGGATCCCAAACTCACCAGGCAGCCTCACACAGGGACCAGGGTTGAGGAAAGGATCCTTTATGGGCTCCTGCTGTCTGACACCAGAGCAGGGTGAGCTGGTCCCTTTGCTTATTGTTATTTTGACTGGCTTTTTATGAAGGTTAAAGATTCAGGCCCCGCTGCCCCTTTGGGCTGAGCAGCTCACATGTGAGTGCATATCCAGGAAGGCTGGAGGGCCAGCACCCGCAGGCAGCTGCCAAAACAAATGGCTGTATTATCCAACAGCTTCCTCCCCAGAGACCTGATTCATGAAAGAGCAAAGCCAAGCCAAGAAGCCTTAGGTGTGGAGCAGCAGCCCTGCACAAACACAGGGCCCATGCAGGAGGCTGGGACACGCAGCACCTCTGGTTTCCTTCAGCACGTGCATGTGATTGAAACCACATGGATGGGGAAAGGCAGGGCCTGGAGGAAAGTGAGTATTGCCAGGGAAAAGGGAAACTAAAACAAAAATATACCGAGGTGGGGGAATCGTAGACTTTCCTGAACTGAAAGGGACATACAAGCATCATCCAGGCCAGTTCCTGGCCCTACACAGACACACCAACAATCCCACCCTGTCCCTGAGAGTGTGGTCCAACTGCTCTTGGAGCTCTGGCAGCCTTGGGGCTGTGCCCACTGCCCTGGGGAGCCTGTTCAGTGCCCCTCTGGAGCCCAGCATTGATGCTCCTGCCACTGCATCCCACACTCACACAGCCCCCCAGGAGCTCATGGACACCTTCCCACCACCTGCACACTCAAGTGACTTCCTCATATCTCTGTGCTTGCAAAGAAACTCCCATACATCAAAACCAGATGTAAGGTGGTGAGGGTGGCTGGGGTTCAAGTGTTGTGACAGGAGTACAGCACCAGCTGGGAGACACTAAAACCAGTTGGGAGACACTAAAACCAGTTAGGAGACACCAACACCAGTTGGGAGACACTTAACACCAGTTAGGAGACACNAACACCAATTGGGAGACACTAAAACCAGTTAGGAGACACCAACACCAGTTGGGAGACACTAAAACCAGTTAGGAGACACTAAAACCAGTTGGGAGACACCAACACCAGCTGGGAGACACTAATATCAGTTGGGAGACACTAACACCAGTTGGAGACACTAAAACTGGTTAGGAGACACCAACACCAGTTGGGAGACACCAACACCAATTGGGAGACACTAAAACCAGTTAGGAGACACCAACACCAGTTGGGAGACACTAAAACCAGTTAGGAGACACTAAAACCAGTTGGGAGACACCAACACCAGCTGGGAGACACTAATATCAGTTGGGAGACACTAACACCAGTTGGAGACACTAAAACTGGTTAGGAGACACCAACACCAGTTGGGAGACACCAACACCAATTGGGAGACACTAAAACCAGTTAGGAGACACCAACACCAGTTGGGAGACACTAAAACCAGTTAGGAGACACTAAAACCAGTTGGGAGACACCAACACCAGCTGGGAGACACTAATATCAGTTGGGAGACACTAACACCAGTTGGGAGGCACTAACACCAGTTGGGAGACAGTAAAACCAGTTGGGAGGTACCAAAACCAGTTGGGAAGCACTAACACCAGTTGGGATGCACTAAGACCAGTTGGGAGGCACCAAGCCCAGTGGGAAGGCACTAAGACCAGTTGGGAGACACTAACACCAGCTGGGAGACAATAACACCAGCTGGGAGACACCAACACCAATTGGGAGACACTAAAACCAGTTAGGAGACACCAACACCAGCTGGGAGACACTAATATCAGTTGGGAGACACTAACACCAGCTGGGAGACAATAACACCAGCNCACCAACACCAGTTGGGAGACACTAACACCAGCTGGGAGACAATAACACCAGCTGGGAGACACCAACACCAATTGGGAGACACCAACACCAGTTGGGAAGCACTAACACCAGTTGGGATGCACTAAGACCAGTTGGGAGGCACCAAGACCAGTTGGAAGGCACTAAGACCAGTTGGGAGACACTAACACCAGTTGGGAGGCACTAACACCAGTTGGGAGACAGTAAAACCAGTTGGGAGGTACCAAAACCAGTTGGGAAGCACTAACACCAGTTGGGAGACACTAACACCAGTTGGGAGGCACTAAAACCAGTTGGGAAGCACTAACACCAGTTGGGAGACACTAACACCAGTTGGGAGGCACTAAAACCAGTTGGGAAGCGCTAACACCAGTTGGGAGACACCAACACCAGTTGGGAAATACTAAAACCAGTTGGGAGACTCTTTCATTTAAACAGAAGGACTATGGGACTACTGTGTCAAGTGTTGGTTCTTCTGTAGGTCAGAGCAACACTTTCTCAGTCCTTTGTGTTGATGGTTTTAAGCTCTCATTCTCCTGCAGAGACAAAAATGAAACTGCACTGAGGCAAAACCAAAGGATTTTGCATTTCTAGAGGAAATCTCAGACTTGAGGCATATTTTAGGCCATGAAAATCATCTCGCTTTTGCATCTGCTTGTCCTTATCTGCTCAGAGGGTCACAACAGGATGGGGAGAAGTTGCCAGCTGGTAGCACTGGCCACCACAATGTGCCTTCCCTGCCTTCCAACCAGGCCAGGCATGGACCACAGTGCCAGGCATGGTGCCTCCATCCTGCACTAGTGTTTGAATTCCCAAACAAAATGGACTTTTTCCAAATTTCTTTGCTCTCAAACCAACCTTTCACTTGACACAAGGAAGCCAGAGCAGAAACAGGAGCATCACATGTGGGCAGTACAAAGGGAACCCCTCAGTGAATCACTTGCTGCTGGCCATGAAAATCAACCCCCACCGTACTTATATAATTAATGCCTCTCATCACACATGTTCCTGAATTGATTGAAAGATCTGGAATATAGGGTGTTTCCTGCCACAGTCACACAATGCTGAAGGAAGCACAGATGTCTCTGGGAAGAAGCACCAGATGTTCTAATGCTACAGAACCAAAATGACAAGGAAGGTGTACAAGCATTTGGCCCTAAAAATGGGCTTAACATCTCAATCTTGCAAAAAGCACAGGGTCACAGGGACTTTGATTTTATCTCATCCAAAAGACAGCACCTCCCCCTAGCTCCATGCTGAGGAACTGGTTCAGCAATGGCTCTCAAAACATCTGTCCAGATTTCTCCAGATCCCCCAAATCACGTTGGGATATTTCCAGCTGACCCTCTCAAAATGTTTTATAGGAAAAGGAAAGAGAAAACAGCCAGAAAGGTTTAGTGTAGCACAGCAGGACAACAAGGGCAACAAGGGAAAAGACACAAATAAGAAGGTAGGTCTTCACTCCTGAGTCTCTGTTCCTGTCCTGCAGCTCCTCTCTGCCCACCTACACACTCCTTCCCCACATCATCTGGGGACTAAGCAAAAATAAAGCCCCAAAGTGATGAGACTGAAAGATAAAGCAGAGTTTAGGGAGGTTGGATTTCTCCAGCACCAGGAATAGTCCCAGAAGCACAACATGCCCAGTGGAAACCCCACAACACTGGAGACAGCAATGCCCTCACCTTCAGGGTACTGAAAAGAGACCATCTCCAAAATTTAGCTTGAAATTAAAAAGCATTGAACTCTTTTCCCTGACAGGACCTGAGGGACCAGCTGGAGCTGTGCCAGGACAGGGTGAGGCTGAATATCAGGAAAGGGCTTTTTCCCCACAGGGTGGTGGGCACTGAGCAGGCTCCCCAGGGCAATGGGCACAGCACCAAGACTGCCAGAGCTCCAGGAGTGTTTGGACAACACTCTCATTCCCTGCCAGGCATGGGCTCTCCCTCTGCTGTTGCTGCAGGAAGAGGAATGAAGAGGCCAGGAGCAGCAAGAGCTCCTGGAGGTGTCCAGGGGCTTGAAGCCAGAAGGTACAGCCTGGCAGCAGGGCAGGACATTCCCTGCAGGGCATCACTGCCCACGCCCAGAGCCTTCCCAAAGGCCACCTCTCCCTGTGACAGAGGGCAATGATTGAATTCATGCCAAGCAAAGTGGTGACTTGTGAAGCTGTGCCTTGTGCTGTGCTGGCAGGACACAGCCGGTACAGCAGCTGGAAGTGGAGTACCTTGTTCTGGGAGCAGGGAGAAGAGGGATACACCACCCAAAGGGGTTACAGCTGGGTCAAGGAGGTGGTAAAGGAGAAGGGAGGAGAATCTGCTACCAGAGAACCAATCTGTCCTTCAGGCTGGGCAGAAACAAAGGCTGAGAGGAGGAGAAGATGAGATGATGCAGGAGCATCCCTTTGGTCAGGGAATCACCCATGAGGCAGCCAGGCTGCTCCAGGAGACCTCCTCCTTGGGCAATCCCTGCCTTTTCCCAGCATTGTGGAGCAGGGCAGTCTGAGCCTGGTCATCTTGTGGTGCTGCAGCTCTGACAGCTTGAGAAACAGCAATTTGTGGGAAGAAAATGAGGTTTCCAGGCTTGGGTTTGTTCCAGGGCTCTTTTGGCGCAAACTGGAATATCATTCACCCTTTCCAGACCTTCTCACTATCCCTCCCAGGAACAGCTCAGGGCACTGTGGACACCTCAGGAAGGTGGGCATGGCAGACCTCAGCTCTGAGGACACAGAGCTGGGTGCAGCTCCCATTCCACAGCCAGTCTGACCACTGGGTGTGCATCCCTCCGTCTCTGACAGTCCACTCTAAAACTCAGAAACCTTCTGGACAAATATCTTTCCAGGTCAGAGAGAATTCAAGAAATCGATGTTTTCCAAAGGGATAAAAAAAAAAAGCCAGTAAACTTTTTCAACAATTCAGCTTCAGGTTTTTGGCTCATTTCCCAGAGACACCACTAATTTAAATCCATGGGAATTTATGGTACCCAGCAAGGCATCCCAACACTCTTCGGAAGACATGACGCATATTCCCATATTCTCCATTGCTATTTCCAACAGACCTCACTCCACATCCTCCCTCTTCCTTACATGCTCTTCCTTATTAACAGAATGCCCACTGTGCCCACCCTCGCTCACCAAGGCAGGGAGGAGTCCTGAGGGCTCTCCATCACCTTCAACATTCAACTCAACATGTGAATGAAGAAGAATCAGTGGAGGGGAAGGGAAAGGAGGAGGCAGCAGAAGCTGCTTACAAATTGTGACAGATGGTCCCACAGGGGCAGGGGCCACCTTCTGCCTGCAAACATCCTGCAGATCCAGTCAGATCAGGACCACCTTTATGCCCAGGGAAGTATGGAGAATATCATGGAATCACAGAATGGTTTACATTGAAGGGACCACAAAGACCATCTTGTTCCAACTCCCTGCCATGGGCAGGAACACCTTTCACCAGGCCAGGTTGCTCCACCAGGAGTACCTCTGAGGTCCTCTGCTGATGCCACACTTGGGCCTTAAGTGACTCAGTGGACCATGTCTGTCTTGCTTCACTTTAGGCACTTTGCTAAATAAGGACTTACAGTTCCCTGGGGAGCTCGTGGGAGGGGAACATGGACAGACACAGCCCTGACACTCTTTGCTCCCTCCGATGCACACACAAACTCCTTGCTCTGCCACACACATCCCTCCTCCTCATCCTCTGCTCCATTTAGAAAGGAAAAGGAACATCCCACCAGCAGAGGCAGGAGCCACACTGTGGTTTGAATTTCACTACAGGCTTTTTATAGCTCCCAGGGACAAAAAGCTCTGTAATGTGAGAAGGTCGGGGTAATGCAACCAGTGTGTTCAGCACTGCCAGGGCCAGAGGCAGACCCTGCTGAGAGCAGCCAAGCACAGAAACACAGCCCTGCCACCAGCAAACCAGGGTGACACGATCCCAGGCAGCCCCCAGCGTGCCACAGAACCCACCACCTCAGGGAAAGGTTCCTGCTCCTGGAACATGCTCTGTCCCAGTGAGCATGACAGATTTCACCCTCATTCATCTGAGCTCAATTACATGAGGAACCTCATTCTGACACTGGGCTGGTGTTCAGCAGCATCAGGATCAGGCACTTGAGTAGCTGCTCATGAGTGCTGGGGCAGGACACAGGGTCTAGTCCTTCATTTCATCACCACCAAGCACTTGGAAGGAGCTGCTGGCTCCACAGCTCTTTACATTGGATTGCAGAGAGCATATTTGTGCTTATGTCAATATGAAACTAATTGTTTGGGACAGTAAAGAATTCACAGCCCAGGTTCTGTTCCTCTTAAAGTGAGGAAACTTTGGGGCAAAAAAAAGCTTGAAAAAAACCCCTTTATCCAGGCTGGTTGGAATCTGCAAGAAAAACGTGGAGGCACAAAGGGAGAAACAAATTGGTTGGACTTTTCTGAGTCTTAGAAGAGCTGTTTGGGAGCAGTGAGGGGTATCAGGGCACTGCCCACCCCAGCTCTCCCAACTTCCATCCCTTTCCAAAGTGCTCCTTGACAAACTCCAGCCCAGACTGCACTGAGCACTCCAGGAAGTCTAAAAGGGAAACAGGAAAAGCAGCAAAGGCTGAGCAGAGCCTTTGCACCACCCACCAGCTCAGCCCCTGGGATGCTTCCAGAGCACCATGAAATCCTGGATAACCCAACAGGGCTCTGCTGCTCTCTGAAATGTCTGTGTCATCACAGAGCCTCATTCAGCACACACACTGCTAATGAGTTTTCCACTGAGCAAAGCTGGGGATGCTCTCAGGGATGGCTCCTGAGGCACAGCCTGTGTGTGGATCCAGCCACTGCATAAAACTGGGTCTCTTGGTTCAGATCAGATATTAAAAACAAAAAAAAACCCAACCAAAACAAAACAACAAAAAAAGACAATATCCAAGTGGGGAGTTCAGTACCTGCTTCAACTCCTTCCAAAGATGAGGCATTTTTACCTGTCTCAGAGTGAAGCTCCCACTCTCCCTCTCTGCAAAGTCACCTGGGACTTGCAGACAGCCAAGGGAAAGGACAAGAAGTCACCCCACCAGTGACAGAACAACACCAGACCCATCTTCAGAAGGGGTTTAGGCATCAAAGAGCCTGGTTTTGAGATTCTGACACCCATTTTTCTTTCAAGTCAACACAAAGTGAGAGTCCAGAGTTTGGTGCAGAAATCCCTTCACCAAAGCAGGACCTCAGCCCTGGCAAGGACAGAGGAGACATTTGGTGACTCCATATCATTTGTGCCTTTTCCTTCTCTGCTCAGAGCTCGCTCCTGCCATTTGGCAGGTCACAGCAGGAAAACCAATCCCCCACATTTCATAGGGAGATTGCATTTCAGAGAGAAAACCTCCGGCATTTGGCCCCGTGACCCTGCAGAGGATGAACGGGCTGGGCTGGGTTCTCCCAGAGCCCCTTCCAGCCCATGGACAGGGATGAATCCACACACACAGCCCAGCGTCCTCACCACTGCTCCCCATGGGAAGGCTGCTCAGCAGGACTTGCAAATATTTTGTGTTCTAGAAAAGCAAACCCTTGCCAGGAGCTCTCATGAAGGCTCCGGCACGCTGGGATCTGTTCCCAGTTCTCAGTCCAAACTACCCCTTCACATTAATGCTCAAGGCATGCCACAAAAAAACAATTATCTGCTGGGACTTGTGGCAGGGACTGACTCCCTGGGAGTGTTTTCCAGCCCATTTTTAGCCTCTGTATGATCAGAGCTTTATTGCTCTACAGATATTCTGCTTTATCCTGTAATGTCCATCACATCTTTAAGGTGAAGCTGCATGTTGATGCTTTTTCTGAAGGCCTGGATTGTGTCCTTGCAAGCTTTCCCCAGGTGGTAGTCACCCTTTTGGAGCTCGGATCCAAAAATATATTAAAAAAATAAAAAGAGGAGGAAGGAAAGGCAGAGCTGGAGCATCAAAGACCCAGGAAAGACCAACAACCTGACAAACCAACCAGCCCCAGCAAAGTTTCTGCAAGCACAGTGGTGTCACGCCTGGACAACAGCAGAGTGGGATGCTGTAAAAGAGGGGCAAAGGAAATGCATCCTTAATCCAGAGGAGATATCCCACTATGCTGGAGGGTCAGGGAAAGCACTGGGCATGAGATGCTGCTCTTGATGCTGTTGGGATACCCACAGCCTCACCAACACCCACGGGAAACCCCTGGCTTGGCCCAAAGGAGCAGGTGACACAACCCCATGCAAGGTGACCTCAGAAAAACTTGAAAGAAGCTGCACTCGGTGACCCCAGTCTGTCACCAGCCACAGGACCAGAGGGGCAACCCCACTAAGAGAAAGGTTGGGGAACATGCAGTGGCTTTGGTTTGGGGCTGGTAGAGGGTCCCACAGCCCCCCCAAAAAGCAGTGTCAGCCCTGAGAGGGGTGAGGAGGGGAGGGGAGCTGGCTGGCCTGGAATTCAGGCAATGTGGCCATTAGTCTTGGAAGACTGTGCTGCAACAGGGAGGGGAAGGAAGAGTTTTCCAGGGCAAAAGTGCTTATTCATCACCAGAACTCATCTGGAAACTGTCCAAAAGCTGCTGTTGGAAGAAGTGAAACTTCCCAGCACGTCCCTTCTGTGACATAACTCTGAAGGAAGGTTTGTCCTCCCTGCAGGATGTGAGATCAGGGCAGAGGTTCACCCTGGGACCTTCCCGCCCAGGTACAGCTCTTGACTCTGCTTTTTGCTCAGAAAACTTATACCAGTCTCAGCCTGTCCAGCTGCAAGAGAGGAAAATGAGTTCTTGGGAAATACATCAGCTGGGAAAAATCTCTTCCTATGTAGCCCCTGTCCCAGGGTGAGGAGAACATGGAGCAGCTCAGCACTCAAAATTGTCAAGCTGCTCCCCAGGGTGCCCCTGACACCTTTGGCACTGCAGGATCGTGAGCACAGACTTGGGCAAGGCTCAGGGTGGTGGCATGGAGGGATCTGCATGAAAACAAGCAGCAGGATGTCTTTTATCCCAGAGGGAGTCCGTGCGTGGAGAACATCAGCTGGAAAGTTTGTTTTCCAGCAAACCAAGAGGCTGGAACAAAACCAGAGGAGCTGTAATTTCCACTTTCTGTTTCAGAATAATTGATCTGCCTCATTTGCAGTGCTGGAAGCAAAGGGTCTGGCCAAAATTTGGAGTGAAGTTCATGTCTGTGTGTAGTCTCACTCTTTGCCTACTTCAAAATTGGAACCTCTCAGTCCCTGGTTGGAGAAACAGCTGGAACTTCTGCTCTGCCCACTCAAGCCCAGGCCAGCTGCAGGAGGCAGCAAAGTGGGGGCTGCCCTGGGCCTGCTGGCCACGCTACTTTGGATCCAGGCCAGGATGCCATTGGCCTTCTTGGCCACCTGGGCACACTCTTGGCTCCTCTTGAGCTTCCTGTCCCTCAGTCCCCCCAAGTCCCTTTCTGCCTGGCTGCTCTCCAGCCACTCTGTCCTTCCTGGCGAGCCATGTGCCCCCTGCTTGCCTTTCCAACCCTCCCTTGTGCAGAGGGGCAGAACACACGGTGTTACCCGCCTTCAAGGTCACTGTTACAATGAATCTCCTCTAACTCCTGCCCCGCCCAGTTTTACAGCCTCACCCTGTCGGTTCCACACCACGGGAGCCTCCAGGGAGGAGGCTTTGGAGTGGAAGTGCTGACACGAGCCTATGGAGCCACAAACCACCTGGCTGCTCACAGAGTACCTTTCCCTGCACACTCCACTTTGTCTAGACACAGAGCATGGGCAGAGCATCCCTGTTTATCCATTAGGGAGTGAATCAGCAAGTCTGGAGCCCTGGATTAGCTCTGCACTGAAAAGGATCGTTCTCGTTATCAGCGCTGTACTTTGCCATTAATCCACCCCAAGGAGCCTGGCCAGCAGCCCAGAACGGCTGTGGCAGCCACAGAGAGGTTCTGTTCCCCAGCATGTTCTCATCTCCACCCCACAGAGCTCCCCATGGCCCTGCTAAGAGCCTCAGCTCATGGCACAGCCCCTTTCCAGCTCAGGGGGATCGATGCTGATTTCATTGCTGGAGCATTTTCCAGGAAATGTGCTGCAGGATCTGTGTGTGGTTAGAAAGAAAACAGAAGAGTGAATGACATGGTGAGCATCTGAGCAGGGCTGGTCTGAGCTGTCACGCTGCTCTAAAGCCCCCAAATTCAGGTACAACCTCTTTGAGAAGAAAGAAGTGTGGTCAGCAGATTGAGGGAAGGGATTCTGCCCCTCTGCCCCCTCAGGTGAGACCCCACCTGCAGAGCTGCCCCAGCCCTGGGGGCAGCACAGGAAGGACATGGAGCTGCTGGAGAGAGGCCAGAGGAGGCACCAGGATGGGCAGAGGATGGGGCAGGTCTGCTGGGAGGAAAGGCTGAGAAAGCTGGAATTGTTCAGCCTGGAGAAGAGAAGCTTCAGAGTCACCTAATTGTGGCCTTCCAGGACATGAAGGGAGCTACAAGAAAGAGGGAAAGAGACTATTTACAAGGGTCTGAAGAGAGAGGATGGGTGGGAATGGCTTCCCACTGGCAGAAAACAGGGCTAGATGGGATATTAGGAAGGAATTCCTCCCCGTGAGGGTGGGCAGGCCCTGGCCCAGGTTGCCCAGAGAAGCTGTGGCTGCCCCATCCCTGGGAGTGTCCAAGGCCAGGCTGGACAGGGCTTGGAGCAACCTGGGCTGGTGGAAGGTGTCCCTGCCCATGGCAGGGGGTGGCAACAGTGAGCTTTTAGGTCCCTTCCAACCCAAACCATCCTGGGACTCTATGACTTTATCATCTGCATTTTCTAGAGGAGGAATTACTTCTTTTCAATGCTGCTCTTCCCAAATGGCTAACACAGAATCTCATACCAGCACAGCTAAAGATGTAAGAGAAAGTCTCTCTCCTTCCCCAGGTTCAATGAGAAGAGATCTTTTATCTATTTAGAAACTGAAAAACTGTGGTCAAAACCCAACCAAAACCAGTTTGTGGTTTTCAGGTTTCTAACCAGTAACTGTAACACCTTTAAGAAAGCATCTACTGTGCATTAAGAAGAATATTTTAAAGCATCTAAGTTTCATTTAGCTACTAAGAAGTTTCCATTACAAGAAAAATGTAAAAATTCCTTGTTCAACAAAACTGCAAACTCAAAATTCCCACTGCAGGACCAAGGTTGGACTCAAAGCAGATGCCACCCACTGAAAATTGATAAAGGTGACTATACTTGGAGTTTTGTGAGAGTGGCAGGTGGGGATTCACCATGACATTTGACTCAGGGAAATCCTTTCAGCTTTGTTCCTGTCCCTGCCATGCCAACAACCAGCTCAGCTGAGAGACGGAGACAGGGAGAGAAAGGAAAGAAAAGAAACAGAATTATCAATAGGGAAAGACTGAAATTACAGTGATTGGGATCTCCTTCCCATGATCCCCACACAAACCTTGCACTCAAATAAAAGCAAGGACACAAAAAAATTCCTCTGAAAGTGTTGATTTCCCTGGAGCAGCTGGATTTTGGGGGTGGAACTGCATTTCCAAACTACCTCTTGGTATCCAGGAACTCCAGCAACATCTGTGACCCCCCAAATGGTTTTCCTACACCCTGAGCTCAGGGCTCAGTGCAGAGCTCAGGGTATCCATCAGGGCTGGGATACTCAAAATTTCTGGACTTTGCCTCTGCAGGGGAGGAATCCAAATGCCAGTGCTGATGCAGCAGAGGCTCTGGCTGCTGGAGCAGGGCAGGGATGCAGGAGCCAGGAAGGCAGTGCCAACCTCAGAGCCTGTAGGGAGCGTGGGGAGCCTGATGAGCTGGCACATAGCTGGGCACTGGGACACAAGCCAGGGGAATGGAGCTGATTGTTCTGCTCCAGCAGCTTGGAGAACATGCCAGAGATCAGGGCAAGGTTTGATGAAGAGCAGTTTGAGGTGAGATGGAGATCTCTGGCAATGTTTTGGAGGGTCCCCTTTGGAGCAGCACGGTGAGCACAGCACAACATGCCAGGCTTTAAACCCACTGCTCATCAGGATTATTTGTCCTGCTTTTAAATGTTTAAGATGCAAAAGTTAAGCCTCTCTGGATCCAAAAGAGTGATCCTGCAGGACACTGAGTCCTCTCCACCTTTGGAGACTCCCAGGCATCATCAGCCCCACCTTCCTGCCCACTAAGCCTCTTCTTATCACAAGGATCTGTGAGTTTTGCTCCCACATGAGCCCGTGTTAACCCTCCACTGAGCTGCTCTTCCAAGTGTCACAACTGATCCAAAAATACAAACATATAAACCAGCCACTCTGGTGAGCAGCATCAAACAACAAAGCCCTTCAGGCACCATCCCTGTGCAGTTCAGATTGCAGAGAATTGCCAAAAATAACAAGCACTCCTGGCTGAGAGGCAGCAGGAAAAGCTTCTTGGAAAATACATTTCACACAGGTTTTGAAGAGCCAGTGCTGGCCTTTGTAAACTTCTTCACCTGCCACCCACATCCAACCTCCCATTCCTGCTGGAACATTGGAGACAACAGTAGCTGAAGAGCCCTAACACATGAGAACAGACCCAAAACTCCTTGTAGGCAAGGTCAGAACTCGAGAGGTGGTTCAGCTGTGAAACAACACCCTGAAAAAATCTCAAAGCACTTCAAAACTGTATGCTAAAGGCCATTATCCAAATTCCACAGATGGAAAAACACAGGTAAAATGAAATGTAGTGATTTGGACCTTCTGCACCCAGCAAAGAGTGACCTGACAACAACCTCCCTGATCACCATCCTCATTATGCCTCAGAGTTAATCACCAAATTGAGGCTCAGCCCCCAATGTGCTGCAGCCCCACCCTGGAGATGAGCCAGGACAGTTTTGTTGAAGGGATCCAGGGCCTGGGCACCCTGAGATCTTGGTGGGTGCTTCATGCCTGGACTGGAAACACTCCCAGCCCTGTGTTGTGGTGCAGGGAGACAGGGGCTCCCACTGCCAGGAAGTCAAAGCTGCCTGGACCCATCCTTAGGCTGAGGGGCTGGGGTGGGTGATGTGCTGTGTTGCAACTGGTAGCACAAAGAGAGCTTGTGTTTATGTACCGAGCTATAAATATTCCTTTTTGAAAAGGCAAAACTGGAAAAATGTCTAAATGTCTATTTTTGCCTCCTCTGCTTCACCCACTCGAAACATTGACATCATACCAAGCTCCTACTGAGGCAGAATTACTCTGGGAGCTGGAGTGGCACAACTGCACCCAGAGCAAGTGCTGGGACAGAAAAAAACATCTTTGTGGCCTGGAATGACAGAGCAGTGCCTGGGGAAGGGGAATTCTTGGATGAAAATGGCTGGTTTTCCACTGCTCTTTGATTCCAATAAAAATGACTCAGCAAAGCCCAGGTCCAGGCTGTGCCAGTTTTGCTCTGGACTCACAGAATCTCACAATGTGCTGAGTTGAAAGGGACCCCCAAGGACCATCCAGTCCAGCCCTCAGCCCTGCACAGGCCCATCCCCAAGAGTCACCCCCTGTGCCCCAGAGCATCATCCAAACCCTCCTGCAGCTCTGGCAGCCTTGGGGCTGTGCCCACTGCCCTGGGGAGCCTGCTCAGTGCCCACCACCCTCTGGGGGAAGAGCCTTTCCCTGAGATCCAACCTGCCCCTGCCCTGGCACAGCTCCAGCCATTCCCTGGGTGCTGTCCCTGGTCCCCACAGAGCAGAGCTCAGTGCCTGCCACTCCTCTGCCCTTCCTGCTGTTGTACCTGCTGCGAGGTCTCCTCTCACCTGAGGTCTGGGGCTATTCCAAAAGACTTCCAGCTACCCAGGGTCAGCCTTAGCAGCCAAACAGCAAGTGGTTCTCTCCAACAGAATCATAGAATAGAATTATAGAATAGCTTGGGTTGAAGTGACTTTTAAAGCTCATCTAGTCCAACTCTCCTGCAATGAGAAGGGATTATCCCCCCCTCAATTTCATATAATCCCCCAGAACTCACTCCAAGCTCCCTCTAAGGAAAGAAATCCACATCTCTGTGAGAATCAGACAGTTTGCAGCAGGCTGTGACCCCCATGGCACCCACCACAGGCTTTGTGAAGAGCTGGGAAGGATCAGAGAGCAGCAGGCACCGGCAGCTCCATCACCACCCCTCCACCAAAAAGGGTGGTGAGGACAAGCTGAGCACTGCTGTGGTGTTTGGCACGAGCCAAACTACTAGTAGTAGTACTAGGAACTACTCCCTGTAGCTTCTGGCAGCAGCTCAGTTCCTCCAGGGCTCAAACACGAGCCATGCCGAGGGTAAGGCATTGAGCACTTCCAGCCTGGCACAGGCAGCCACATGATGACAGATGAGTCAAGTGGAGATTGCAGATACAAAAGTCTTGAGAAATGCTGTTTTGGAACCATCTTGGTGAGCAGCTCTTAATTCTGGTTGCAACCAACTGTAATTTTCACCTGCTGTGCTCACGATGGCTGTAAAGCACTTGGAGATGAGGGTTCTTGGGGACAAATCCTTCAATAAAACACTCTGCTTCTGAAAGTGAAATACTGTGAGTGCCCCCACAGACCTGATCAGGGGACTGGACCCCAGCACCCTCCCAGAATCAGCCCCACATGCTGCTGAGGCTTTGCCACCTTGTGCCCTGCTGGGTCCCTTCCAACAGGGCAGGTGTCTCACCCAGAGGCATTTTCCTAAACACATATCACAGACTGCCACACGTTTATCAGTAGAGGAAAGAATTACAGAGTCACTGACTATTCTGAGTTGGAAGGGACCCACAAGGATCACCGAGTCCTACTCTTAAGTCAATGGCCCATACAGGGGATTGAACCCATGACCTTGGTATTATTATAGCCAAGTTTTAACCAACTGAGCTGATCTCAGGGTATCAACACTTTGGTGACCTGGTCGGGGAGCACAGCACTGCTCTGGGGCACAGTAACTGCCTGAAAACCCTCAGCAGCTCTGCATCCACTCCATCCATCAGCCACATCCCAAAGTGATCCTAAACCCCTCATCAGGGCTCCCCTGGCCACAATGGCCACATTGTCCCCAGCCTTCTCCTCCCATCCTTGGGTGCTGGCATATATAAGGCCACACTCAGTCCTGCAGGAAATCAACTCCTATTTCACTTAAACAAGGCAGTCAGCACCTGGCTTGTGTCTGTTTAATAACCTGAGCATCTGGTTTCCATACAGCAGGCAAGGAGCAGCCACAGCATAATCACAGTCATTTAGAGCTGCAATTAGCTCTGGGCCCCCACTTGTAGATCATAATGACTAAGTATGTGCTGCTACATCTATTGACAGACAGAGGGGGGGAAATTCCACCATACCCCCAAGAGACACCCCACATCTCCTACTGCTCTCAAATCCCCAATGTCTCTTGTGCCACATCTAATGTTCCAGGGATGCTCTGCCATAGCAGCACACGTGGGGCAGGGATTCCTGCACCAGCCAGATCATGTTTGCCTGTCCAGCTCTCCAGTGCCAGGCTACAGACCAAGGGCAGGGTCCAGGACACCTTTATGGGTCTCTTTAGGGGTTTCAGCCTTGCTTGGAGCACAGAGCTCACCCACGGGATGAGCCCTCTTGTTGCCCACAGTGCCCCTACACACCCTCCATCACAACCCCGGGCTCACCAACACCATGCATTGCTGCACCTCAGGGCTCCAAAACAACAGAGAATGGTTTCAGCTGGAGCTGAACGAAGCTCAAAGTATTTTATTAATGCTAATGGAAAGTACAAGCTGAAACAGAGCTACCATTCTGTGATTTGCAGCCCTGGAAAAGTCCTTTTCATCCACAGTGACAACAGAAAAGTCAACATTTCCCATAAAATGAAGTTACTAAAAATTAATTTAGGAATTAATCCAGCATGTTTGGGTTTTGTTGGGGTTTTTTTTCCTCTTTTGCTTTCTTCATTGTGTATTTCCCCCCTTTTATCCTATAAAGTGCTTTTCACAGCCCTTGGTTTCATCTGTTTCCATTTTACTCTAATACGTCATGGAGAAGCAACACTCCAGCCTTCACTAAAGACATAACGTGCTTTCAGCCATCTTTTTAATGACAAAATCATTCAATTCCTTGAAACTTTTATATCTCTGGCCACACTGCTGCAAATCTGTACTGACAGAACATTTTCATGACATCTTCAACACACCTGAACTCCAACACACAGGCACAATCCAACTATGAACCACTGACCCTGCTGCAGGGATACTGAGACACAAAACCAACTTATGTGAGGAAAAGGAGAGCAAAGAACAGCCCACAACTCCTCCACCTGACCTAGACCTGGCCATGGGACAGGATTCCCCACCTGGAAACACACTGTTGCAGAGATGTTCCCTCAGCAAGGTTTAAAGTGCTCCAGCACATGGAAACACTTGCACACGTAAAAGAAAAACAAGAATTTTTTCTCAGTCATCTCAGCTACCGTTCCTGGCTCTCTAGGGATGATTTCAACCTTTTTCTCCACCATTTCCCACCACAGAGCTGCCTGTAAATAACTCTGGCTGTTCATCTGTGGAAGGAGGAGGCCATTCCCCCAGGAGGAGGTAAACCGGTGAAAATGTTTGAACACAGAGGTGTAAGGAAGATGCTGGTGGAGCCTCCCCGCAGCCAGAAGGAGGGGGATGTTTTCCTCCTCCCCACCCCTGACCCGTTCAAGTGCAAACAACTCACCCCTGCTCCAACATCCTATGCATGGGCAGAAACATGGAGGGCAAACAGTGCAGAGGGATCTGGATAGACTTGAGAGATGGGCTGATTGCAATGGGATGGAGTTCAACAAGGCCAAGTGCAGGTCCTGCCCTTTGGCCACCCCAACCCCTGCAGTTCTCCAGGCTGGGCACAGAGTGGCTGGAGAGCAGCCAGGCAGAAAGGGACCTGGGGGGACTGAGGGACAGGAAGCTCAAGAGGAGCCAAGAGTGTGCCCAGGTGGCCAAGAATGCCAATGGCATCCTGGCCTGGATCCAAAGTAGCGTGGCCAGCAGGCCCAGGGCAGTGAGCCTTCCCCTGGACTCTGCCTTGGGGAGGCCACACCTTGAGTGTTGTGTTGAGTTCTGAGCCCCTGAGTTGAGGCAAGAGATTGAGGGGCTGGAGTGGGGCCAGAGAAGAGCAACGAGGCTGGAGAAGGGAGTGGAGCACAAGTGCTGTGGGGAGAGGCTGAGGGAGCTGGGGGTGTTTGTGCTGGAGAAGAGGAGGCTGAGAGGTGACCTCAGCACTGTCTGGAAGTGCCACATCAGGGAAGTTGTGGCCAGGTGGGGGTTGGTCTCTTCTCCCAGGCACTCAGCAATAGGACAAGGGGGCACGGGGGGCTCAAGCTCTGCCAGGGGAAATTGAAGTTGGAGATGAGAAAAAACTTCTTTGCAGAGAGAGTGCTGAGGCATTGGAATGGGCTGCCCAGAGAGGGGGTGGATTCCCCATCCCTGGAGGTTTTTCAAGTGAGCTTGGCCATGGCACTGAGTGCCATGATGTGGTAAAGGGAGTGGAGTTGGCCCAAGGGTTGGACTTGATGATCTCAGAGGTCTTTTCCAACCCAATCCATTCTATGATTCTATTCCATGATTCCCCAGTTTTCCTGGGAATATGGGATTGCAGAGCAAACCCTGAGAGGCTTGGACATGGTTCCCATCACAACTCAAACCTCTCCCACTGGTGTCAGCACTCCCAGGTGACACCACCCTCATGTCAACTACGAGATGGCCATTAAACAGATGCCATCCCTTACAGATGTGCCCCCCACATTGGAGGTTTGTGCCAGGGAGTGCAGGGGGACAGAGCCGGCAGCCCCCCCAGTCATGGTCAGCCCCAGTGGGTGTCCTGACTATTTCTGCCACAGAAGGAGGGAGCACATGGCATCACTGCATTTCCCTCACAGCAAACAAAGTCAGAGGGAAGAGCTGGAAACTGAAGTTTATTTATTCATTCCCATTTCCATGACTTGTGACCGAAGCTGTGGGTTGGCAGGAGAGGCAGACCCCTAAACACAGGGCTCATGACGTGCTGTGGGCACGAGGGTGCCCAGGCTCAAAATAGAGCAGGGAACAAATTTATTTTTATGTCTACAGAAAGCCGTAATGTCTCTTTTTTTTTCTTTTTTTTTTTTTAAGTCATATTTTCTAATTCTTCACATTTTTTCCCTGCAGAAACCCAACACTGTTTCCCAAAGCATTGAGCTGACAAGTGGCACCAATCCACAGCAGCCAAAATCCCATGAGCTGACAGTGCAGCTTTGGGAACACCACCAGATGCAGCAGCAAATACTGCTGATTATCTGGTAAGTTGTTTATAACTTCAGTGAAGTTTTCCAGGGCATACATCTTCCTGAAGAAAAAAAAAAAGAAAAAACAACCAAAAACCTGACTTTTTTTTCATCATCAAAAGGAAAATAGAAGCACTCTGTTTCAAATGCTTTAAATGCTGAAATGGTCCTACACCAGCTCAGTCCCTGCTGAATCTGAAATCAGAAGAGATCACACCTGTGGGGAGGGGTGTCTTTTGGTGTCTTCATGACAAAAATTCCTGTATTTGCCAGTTAGAAACTCCAGAGAAATGTGAGGTCACATCCCCAGCAGAGCCCTGTGGGGATACAGGTACATTTGGCCAAACTGGACACCTCTCTCCCACCTCTCACGGAGCCTCCTGCTCCCTCTCAGGTGTCCCCTTACCAGTGTTCTTGCTGGAGGAGATGCCACCCCTCAGGAATTAAAGCTGGTGTAGTTGTTCATTGAGGACCCACTCAGCATTGTGCCCAGTTTGGGCCCCACTTCACTCAATGCACAGGGTGGGCCCTCTGTAGCAGAGCTGGACACACCATCAGAAGGACCTGCAGGCTCTGCTGTGCCAGCTGGAAGGTCCTAAAGAAGGAAGGTGGCCGTAGAGATGGTGCTAGAAAACAGGGGTTTACATCTAACAGCCAAAAAATGATGAGGTGATGCCTTTGCAAATTGTTTTAAAAGAACTGGCAATATTCCTCAGCACTGAGGTCTGAGCTGGCACACACCAGCAGCTGCAGACCCTGAGGTTGGGCTCTCCACTGTCACACTGGAGTAGGGACTCACAAAACTTCGTGTCCCCCAGCTGCTTTAACCTCAGTTCATGTGTAAAAATGGGAAAGGAGCAGCAGCTCATCTACCAGTTGACTGATCAGCTTGGCTGCTGCACCACTTTGCTTTTAATTAAATTATGTTCCATACATAGATATCAGAGAATGGCCTGAGTTGGAAGGGACCTTAAAGTTCATCTCATTCCATCTCCCTGCCATGAACAGGGACACGTCCCACCAGCCCAGGTTGCTCCAAGAACCATCCAGCCTGGCCTTGGGCACTCCAGGGATGGGGCAGCCACAGCTTCTCTGGGCAACCTGTGCCAGGGCCTGCCACCCTCACAGGGAGGAATTTCTGCCCAATATCCCATCCAAACCTACTCTCTGTTAGTTTGAAGCCATTGCCCTTTGTCCTGTCACTCCAGGCCCCTGTAAATAGTCTCTCTCCCTCTTTCTTGTAGCTCTCTTCAGGCACTGGAAGACCACAATTAGGTCACCCTAAAGCTTCTCTTCTCCAGCCTGAACAATCCCAATTCTCTCAGCCTTTCCTCAGAAGTGCTAAATGCAGCTTGATCAGACCTCACTCCCTCAGCACAGGCAGGCCAGGGACACAAGCACAAGCAAATGCCCGCTGCAAACTCCTCTCCCTTCCAGTCCATGTTCCTTCAGCAGCACACAAGAGCTTCAGGGAGCAGGGACACCAGTTCCCAGCACACTTCTCCAGTCACCCAGCATCCCCAGTGGGTGCTGATGCAGTCCCCAGTGGCTGTTCCCCTCAGCCAGCAGCCCCAGTGGGTGCTGGCACTCTGTGCTGATGCCAGCAGGGTCTTGGGGGCAGAGAAGGAGCCCTGTGTGTGTGGCTGTGTGGGTGTTCAGGCATCTCATCTCCATGCCCGGCCATGCCCTCAGGGGCAGTTCTGAGCTGTGGAGCATCAAACAGCGACTGCCACGTGAGGCAAGACCAGCAAAAGAGAATCATAGAATGGATTGGGTTGGAAAAGACCTCCAAGAACATCAAGACGTGGTGGATTCTCACTCAGTGCCACGTCCATACAATCACAGAATCATAGAATGGATTGGGTTGGAAAAGACCTCCCAGATCATCAAGTCCAACCCTTGGGCCAACTCCAGTCCCTTTACCAGATCATGGCACTCAGGGCCACGGCCAAGCTCACTTGAAAAACCTCCAGGGATGGGGAATCCACCCCCTCTCTGGGCAGCCCATTCCAATCCCTCAGCACTCTCTCTGCAAAGAAGTTTTTTCTCATCTCCAACTTCAATTTCCCCTGGCAGAGCTTGAGCCCCCCGTGCCCCCTTGTCCTATTGCTGAGTGCCTGGGAGAAGAGACCAACCCCCACCTGGCCACAACTTCCCTTCAGGCACTTCCAGACAGTGCTGAGGTCACCTCTCAGCCTCCTCTTCTCCAGCACAAACACTCCCAGCTCCCTCAGCCTCTCCCCACAGCACTTGTGCTCCACTCCCTTCTCCAGCCTCGTTGCTCTTCTCTGGACTCACTCCAGATTATGGTTTCCTCCAGACCTGAGAGTACAGAATGCATTACCACCTCCTCCTGTGCTCATCTGCTTTGATTCAGATGGGGCTTTTAGGGAAAGACTCAAAACGTTAAATGCTGTTTGCATGGGTAGTTTAATGGACTGGGGAAAACACTCAAGAGCATCTTCTCTCTTTTCTGTGCTTCCTGCTGCAGTCAGATCATTCCTCCCCACTGCAGCACACCAGGAAGCTCCATGGCAGCACACGAGAGGGTGGTGTTCTTGCAAAAATAACCCTGTTGTAAACACTCTGGGATGGCAAAGTGCTCTGGGCCGTGGGCATTGCTGTGGCATCCTTGCCCCTGCCAGCCATGCTGCTGTCTCTGCTCAGCACTTGGGGCTCCTCTTCAGAACCACCTTCTCGAAGCTCCGTGTTTGGCTCCGGGTTTGGCTCCGGGTTTGGCTCTGTCTGTGCCGTGCTCTTGGACAGAGCCTTTCTCTGCTCCTCCTGCTCCATGATCAGCCTGACCAGGGGTCCCGTGTGGGTGACATAGGCAGGCCCAGGGCGCGGTATCTGGATGAGGTGTCGGGGCAGCCCCACATTGGGTGAGGGCAGCACAACCTCTGCAACCCAAGAAACAAACACCATGAGATTCCAGCCCGTTACCTCCTGGCTTCTTCCCTCTCTGGGAAGGGTTAGGAAGAAGGGTGACACCATGTTATGGGTTCAGCTAAGCAGGCCTAAATTTAGGCTTTGGATTTCACAGTAGGCCTGGGACTGTTGGCTGACTTGAGCTGGGCTGAGCTAGCTGGGAGCTGACTTCTTCTAGCCCCTGGTATTCCATACCATATTCCAACATCATCTCAAAGTGTAAGAGCTGGTGTGGAAGTAGTTTAGTCAGTTCTTTCACAGCTGTGGTCCCAAGAACACACACTGTGCCATCCCAGGAAGAAGGAGAGGCCCAAGCCCAGCACTGGTTCACCACCATGTTATCTTAAAGAAGTAAAATGTTTGTTCTTAGTTTTTCTCTTTACTTAAGTCTGTCTCTAGAGAATTGACTTCTCCAGAGTGACTTGCAGTTAGAATGGTGGGATTTGTGCTCACTGGGGAGTAGGAAGTTATTTCTTGTTATTTCTAACTTGTGTAAGTGTGTATTATATTGTAATTTCTTTTAATTTTCTCTTTTCTGTATAAATATATATAGCTAATTTAAGTTTAACCTGTTTTGAAGTTGTTTGGGGTTTTTTTCCCCTTTCTCCCTTTTCTCAGTGGGAAGGGGAACAAGTCTGACTCTGTGTTGGACAGCTGGTATTTTGCCAGCTCAGCCCAAGACACACCAGTGATGCTCTTGGAGCCAAAGACCATGCTGGGACCAGCAATGGCATTGCTATGGCCATGGAGGGCCAGGCAGCACTAAGGGACAGCAGTGCTGTACCCAGAGCTACTTTTCATCATGATCCAAATAAGCCATGCAAGGAACAGAGATAATGTCCATCATTTCTAGCCTTTGAACCTTTGTTTCTATATCTGAGCACAGGGTGTGATTGCGCTGACAAAGGAGGAGCTGCAGTAGGTCAGTGTTACACCAAGAAACAGTGGGAAAGATAACTGGGTGGGATGGCAACAGTTCTTTTTTCTGCAGCACTGACCAATGGCCAAGACAAGCCTGCACTGAAGATCTCCCCAGTCTCAGCTTTCTGTCCTAAACCTCTTCATCACTCAAGTCTTACACCTCCCACACAAAGCCACAAGGTAGGCAGAAATGGTAGGAGCAATTAGACTGAGCCTACTTGGGAAGATGTCTGTCCATGGGAGACTTCAAAGCAGAAAATCCAGGGAAAAAATCAGACAGGAAAGGAAGATGAATTCAAACAGGAAGGGAAGATGAATTCAGACAAGTCTTGGAAAATGAGATCATCAGTATCAGTGTTTTTAGATACAGACTTTTCACCTGCCACAAGGCTTGTCCTTACCTCTCATCATCCACTATTTTCTTTTCTTTTTTAAAGTGTGGAAAATTCTGCCCTTCTCTCCTGCAGAAGGTCAGTCCTTTGTGACCCAGCTGAGCATATCAGGGAAACACCCAGAAGAGCAGCACGCTGGGGTTTGTCAGGGCTCTGATACTCAGCTGCAATACCCAGGGTGCCCTCAAAAGTGCCAGCTTTGGGTGCTCAGAAGGAGGGCAGCAGGGACAGAGTTGTGCATGAAGTTCCTCCAAAGGTCCCACCACAAACTAAAACCCTGTCTCAGACCTCCAAGATAAGGTTTTAGAGAAATAAGAGCACTTAAAGACTTTAAAGTCTTCAGATTATTGTTCACTAAAGTTGTAGGGACAGAAGAAAAATTGTATTTTTAGTGGTACCTGCACAGAGCCACATCCCTCAGGATTCCAAGCATGAGAATGTGCACCACCACTGCTCCTGCACCTCTGCCCATGCCCCAGCCAGTGCCAGATGGGCTCTGGGTGTGCAGAAACTCAGCAATGTGCTTTCATATGAGGGAGACATGGGCACATCCAGCCAGGACACCCCTGGAAGCACCACCTGGCAGTGGTGTTGTGTGGACAATCCATGGATGGGCAGCCCAGGCTCTTCCCCAGGCTATAAATAGAAACAGCCTGACGTGTTTGCAGGGAAAAGAAAAAAGTTTCCATACCAAAAAAGTTTCACTGCAGTGAAAGTCTGTACCTACGTTGTGCACACATGTTCAGCCTTAACAGAGGGAAAAGCCCAACCAAAAATAGTCTTGGTTTAAATGATGAGATTTCAGACAGTGGCACACTCTGTGCTTGAACAACATTTATTTTGACAGGCTGAGATAGTCCATGTCTCTTGGAATGGCTGTTCTGACTCACTATTTGGAGTTTTTAACCCTTGTTATAGCACTGTTTTACCACTGAGCTCATCAGGCTGATGTGCAGTAAACCCACTACAAGAGTGTTAAAAAAACCTCTTGTTAAAGGACAAGTTGACTATTTTCAAAGTATTTCTGATGACTGTGGAGTTCTGGCTCAGCCCATCCTCCAGAAAGCTGGGATGGGCAGTGGGCCACCCCAAGCAGATGGAATTGGGATACCAGGAGCTGCTCTGAACTGGGACCCATCAGCTTGATGACAGGTGTCCACATGTGGGAGGTAAAGCTCTGCAACCTGGTGATTAGCCAGCAGGATGACACACAAAACAACATCTATTGAGGCACAAAAAGAGCTGAACTGGAGCCTTTTCCCCACTTTTATAGGCTGTAGTTCATGTCTTTGTAAAATGAACAAACAGATGTCACACAGGGCTGAGCTGTGGTGATAACTCTGCACTGACAAAGCCCATGGAAAGAGCTCCATAAACCCCAGAGATGCAGCAAACCTCCAGACCTGCTCCCGGGTGGACCCAGACCCAGTGAGAAGGGTGCCAGGGGGGTCAGGGTGTGTGACAGTGAGGGCCACAGCCAAAACAGCAACCCCAGGTCCTCACCATGCAAACCCAAGCCTGCCATGGGGGAGCAGTTTCTGCACATCACCACCAAACAAAGCTCTCCCCCCATGTTTTGCAGAGCAAAGATCCAGCTCAGTCCCTCACCCAAACCACCAACTGTGCCCTGGAAAGGCAAGGAATGAGCACAACAAGGTGGTGGAGCAGGGAAGGACAAGGGTTCTGGTGCTGGCCTGTGGCTCCAGCTCCTCTCACTGCATGCCTGGTGTTTTCCTTGGAACATTTACCTTCCCTGCACCGAGCCAAATGTTCCCAGCTCAGAGGGCTCCTGATGTGAAGAGACTGGCTGAGCTCACGTGTCCAGGACAGAAGGACATGTGCATGCACCAGGCACGTCTCTTGTGTTTGTTTAATCCTGGATAATAACAATACTGCTACTCAAGGGATATTCATGTAGGCTGGGGTTTCAAAAGGGCCTTGGGCTCAGTTGTGTTGCCTGATTGGCACAGCATCATCTCACAGGGCAATAAAACAGAAGGGGTTTAGGCTTTCCTAAATGGTGAGAAAACAAAAAGCAGTTTGGTGGACAGCACCTCCAGTTTGGATATTTGATGATATGGGAACATCTGGAGACAGGATAAAGTTTGGATACCCAGCAGGTGAATTTACCTGTGTGGTTGTGGGTACAAAGAACCCCAGACAAGGCCACAAGATCTGCCAAGTTGCCTATGTTGGAGTGATGAGACAAAGGCTGATGCAAATCCCAGATACTACTCCTCTGACCTTATCTCTAACCCTTCCCAAACCAGCAATAACTAAAGAAGCCCCAGGGAAGGGACACCAAACATCACCTCAGCCACAGATCCTGGATTCATCAGCTTTCCTGGCATGACATCCCTGATGTAACACAGGTCACCACAGAAGTGACTCCTTCACACCAAGAGCATGACAGGAGACAGCCAGATGCTGCAGCAGCACTGGGAGCTGAAGATGGGAATGCAAAGATGCCAAGGGAAAGCCCAGAGCTGACAACATCTCAGAGCAAAATAAGATGGGATCATCAGCCACCAGTTGTTATTTACAGCTGGTGCTTGGCTACTGGCCTGGACATGACTGCAGAGCCCTGGGAGAAATGGCGCCACAACAACCCTGGGAATCCTCTCAGCATAACTAGGCATGAGCTCCTCTGCCTCATAAGCACCTGCCAATGACACCTGTCTCCAGAAAGGCTTCCCAGAGCAGAACTGGATTGGCTTCCCTCCCACTAGAGGCACAGGATTATTGCCTGCTGTTTCCTCCCCCTGCCTGGGGTTTATCTGAAGCTGCCCACACTGAGGGAGCAGCTCATGAACTGCTCCAATGGGAAGTGCTCCAGCACTCTCCTCTCCTGTGCCAGTGCCAGCTCAGGATCTCTGGGGAGATGCACTGGGGAACACCATGGTGGGGTTTCCAGTAAAAACCTGACCCTAAAACTGTGTATCCCAATACAATAACACAGACCAGCTTAGCATTAGGCCTGGTGCCCCCCCACACCTCCCAGTTCAGCTGGACAAGGCATCTTCCCAGAGCCCATTGGCCACCTGTGGGCTCTGGGAAACGCAGCTCCTCATATAGAGCACAACCACCAGCCTGGCTGTTCCCTGTTGCCATGAGCCACAGGACTTCTCCCCTCAAAAACCCAAACATTCCCATCTCTGCTTCACCTCATGTTCTGCACCATCTGCTCTTGATGCCCATCCTTGGCAGCAGGTGCACCGTGAGAGGAGGTGACCAGGGTGCTTGAAGTTCTCCATCCACATCCCATCTCATGCTTTTGTTGGGTCTCAAACTCAGTATGTGCCCAAATTCACTGATTCCCTTCCCTGAGATAAGAAGCCAATGCCAAGCATAAAGACAGAACCTGACTGACGAAGCAAGGTCAGAGAATGGCTAAAATCAAAAAGCCCAGGGACACCTCACCTGATCAGGTGCAGCTACAAAGCCAGCTTAGAATTGCCTTTCATCTGGGACAGCTGGGAGCACCCAAGATGAGCTGAATCCTCTCAGCACACAGACATTTCTGAAAAATTCATCTTGAACTCCATATGTGCCTTTGCTGAAAGTGCCAGCCCTGGAATATAATACCAGAAAAATCTCCCACCTGGAAGTTTTCCAAAGAGGTCCTTGAAGGATGTAGTGTCTAGAATAGGACTGTAGGACTAACCCTGTGTTAGCTTAACTTTTTCCTCCTGAAATAAAACTCCTCCAACCCAAAACCTCCCTATTGACTTCAGTGAGAGTGTATTTGAAAACCACATCCACCAACGTACCAGTGATCCAATGTGGTTTATTTTTTCACTCTTATCAAGGGAATGGTGTCTGACCTGAATAATTCAAGGGATTGACTCTCCCTATAGCAAAGGGCAACCCCCAGCACTGCCCACCCAACCCTGCAGACAGCACAGCCAGTGACCATCTGGGATCCAAGTCTTGCCTGTGGGGTAGAGCTGAGCAGCTCCCTTTGGAATGGGACACAAGTCACACATTCAGGGCACATAAAGACGTGCCATCCTCTATCACAGCTTAGGTTGATCTATTTGGGCTTCCAAGCTCAGTGCAGTGTCAGATCAGGCTGCAGCTTCCTGACTTCATCCCTGACCAGACCTTCATCACAATGCCAAGGGGAGCTTATCTGAGGACAGTCCTGGTTTCAAGGTGTGAATGTACAGTGTGAGTCTTAAAGGGATGCTGATTTTACACCTGACCATCCTTCCTGGAAATGTATTATCTGCAGACCTTCACAAACCTCTTGATGTCAAAACTTGCTGTAGAGAGTGAGCCAGGCCACTTCATAGGGGCACTGCGGTCCTAATCTTTGAAAATCCTCCTAAGCTCCAAAGTTCTGGTGAAGTTAATATCCAGAAATCTATTTCCATTCTTCTCACAGCACAAAGACCCAGCTCCTGATTGTCCACATGCCACACACATGGAACCATGGCTGCAGCTCTTAGAGGTGACCACTAGTTGATCCAGAGGGTCTGGCAGACACTGTGCAGTGGATTCCCCCTGCAGTAACTTCAAGGATATAAAAAAGAGCTGCAGCCATGATCCTACAGGTCCATGGCAGCTCCTACTGACCTAACAGGAGAAGACAGGACAGTGAAGAGGATGGTGCCTCAAATCCTTCCCACAGCCATACCTTCACCACCACAGAGAAGCAGCATTTCTGAGATGCATCCCAGCGTTTACAAATACATTCAGTCACTTTTGTGCTCTTTTCTTCAGCGCCAGGATGGACAGGGCTTGGAGCAACCTGGTCTAGTGGGGTAGGAACCAGATGGTCTTTAAGGTCCCTTCCAACCCAAACCATTCTGGGATTCTATGATTCAGTGCAAAAATCAAATCCAAAAGCCTCCTTTGTACACCGTGAGGTGCCACCCCCACCCAGCTCTGCAGGATCAGCAGCAGCCAGAGCAGACCAGGGACCCATCTGAGGCTCTTCCCACTGGTTTGACACCATGAGCCTTCAGCCTGCTTTGTCCAGCCAGGCTGTAAATCAGACTCAGGTTGTTGGGACTCCAGAGGAGCCCACTTTGGAGAGCAGAGTTTAAAAGACCCCTCACCCAAACAATGATCCTTTTGTGACAATGAAAATGGGCAATACCAGAATTTTATAGTTAATCATAGAATTACAGTTCCTATGAGAACAGGGACACACATGGACAACTTTAAATCCAAACCAAAGGCTTCTAAGCTTCAAGACATTGATAGTCAAAGGTCCAAATTTCTCTGACTGCATCCAAAAAAGCACCACCAAAGCCAGGCACTTCCAATGGGAACAGACAGACACACAGGAGTATTGTCACACAGAGAACACAACTCCTCTTTATTAACCAGATCATAAAGCACACACTACTTTCTGTCCAGGCTGTCCCCAGTTTTTAGATGTAATTATCAGCTCACTCACAATCAGCAGCTGTGTTGTATCCCTACCACTGCACTAGGCTTTATTTTTCTCATTTCCTTTACCTTTCCATGATGAGAAGAAAACTCGAGACAAAGCTCTGTTGCTAAAAGCCTTGATCAATAAACATCTCCCTTCTGCTCTACAACTCTCTACTGACAGTGCACAAGGGAGGAAGTAACAGGGCAATAGCAAGGGAACAGCCACTGCTTATTTTATTTTTATTTTCTCCAACTACAGGTTGACATATTCTGTGTAATAAAAGAAAAAGTTCTCCCCAGAGTAAGAAGGGAGGGTTGCTTTTTATGAGAGGCATTGAATGCATAAAGCACACAGCACTTTGCTTCATGCTACAGCTCATGGAGCTTGAATTTGAAGAGAGTCGTTGGCAGAGGGACAGTTTTCACACTCTTATATTTAGAGACTTGCCTGAAAAATAGCCAAAGCTGTTGCTTATAAATCAGGTTGTTCTGACAGTGCCCAGAGCAAGTAGTAAAAGCAAATGGAGGGAAATGAAATTACATGTTGCAGAGAGAACTCTGTGAAATAATAAGCTTTTATTTTCTGTTTTTATGTAACAATAATTAGAAGTCTTTTTCCCCCTCCCCCTCTCTGTTCTTTCTCTTGTTTCCAAGCCAGCCCCTGCTGCCAGGCCCCAACCTCTGCTTCCCATTCATTTGCCTTTGGACATGTGGCTCCCATATCCTTGGCTGGGCTACACAGGCCTGCAAGAACTGACTTCTCCACAGGCTGGGGTGGAGAAGAGTCCACATGTGGTCCACTGTGGACATGGGAACCAAGGAACACATCCCTCCCAGCAGCTTGTGGGCACACATATTCCTGCAGCACAGTCACTCCACAGGACACTGAGTTCAGTGGAGACAGTCTGGAGATGGAGATCCTGGCACTGGGGACATGGTTTAAGTGGTGATCAGGGTGGTGATGGGTTCATGGTTGGGCTTGATGATCTTACAGGGTTTTTTCCCCAAGCTTAATGATTCTATGATCTTCCACTGACATGGGATTTCTCATTTGAACTGAAGCATCTATTTTTCCTACAGCCAAACAGAAGTATGGCACAGAAAACTCCTGAACTACATTGGGAAGACATCAGCAGCTGATGCCCCTTCTTCCCCGCATCCTGGGGCAGCCAAGAAGCCCAACAGGCACTATTAGGCACATCTTAACACTGTGTTTTACAACCTTAGCTTAGCCTACATTTCTGCAGAATCCTCAGGATAGGAATTTCCTGCCTCCAAGGCTCCTATCCAAGGGCTTTTCAACCTCTCAGCTTAAACAACGTGAAGAGAACAGAGTGCTACTCTGCCAGAAGGAAACTTCAGACCTTCCTTGTCCTATACAGCTCAACAGCAGTTTGCTGTCAGCTTCAGCAGGATTTTAATTTGACCCTCAGCAAGAATCCAGAGAGAACAGCAATTGCAAAATCAACTGCTGGGAATGAAATAAAGCTGATGAAAGGATAAGAGCAACAAAACCCCCCTTTATTCATTCATCTGATTTTACTGTTTGAAGTTCTCCATGAGCTGCTTCCAACCCAAACTCCTCCCCATCCATGTGAATTGGAGGCTGTGATAAAGATGGAAAGAGATGATCACAGGCTCTGAAAGGGCAGGAGGAGGAACAGATCAACAGAGGAGGCAGCAAGGCACATTTGGGAAGTCAGGATCCCATGACAGATTCCAGGGAAGGTGAAAAACCTTGTCTAGGTGCCGGGGCCACAGTGAAAAGCCAGTAGGAGAAACAAGTAACTTGACAAGTGATTTATTTCTGTTTATTCCTGGATGGACTTGATCCAACATCAGGTGGAGTTGACAAGTGCCCATTCATTACCTTCAAGGGGCTTTGGATCCACTGGAAATTGGACCATGGGGTAAACTATGATGGCCAATTAGCCAAGATCCTGTCCCAGGCCAAATACTTCCAAATAGGTGCTGAGGTAAGGAATGAATCTGTGTGGATCCCCTCCTGAGAGATCAGGTTTCGTGGCAGAGAAAGGACACAGCCCAGTGAACAGTAACCACAGGAACGCTGCTGGCACTTCTCAGTCCAACTGTGTTATTTGTAGACACAACATTAGTCCTTTTTTCACTTCTATTTTTTCCTGGTATAAAGGGGAAGAGAACACAGCTTAAAAAAAAAAAAAAAGAAGAGAGAGAAGAGAGGAGGTGGACTCCAGGATAGAAATCTTTGGTGCTACACCCGAAACACTCCAGTGTGCACATGCAAACAGCAACCAAAATAGAAGGGGTGGTTTCTCAGCTGCTGCTGTTAATTTGACAGTCACTTAAACCAGGGGAACATCTGACCACAGAGCAGGATGGGTGATGCCCCAGCAAGAGCAGAAGGAGATACTGGGTCAGGCTGATGTAAATAGGGATGACACACCACATCTGTGAAGAAGAGCTTGCCCCTGCTATCAGACAAACAGCACTGCCTTGAATTAAAAGCAGCTCAAGCTGCTCATTTCTCTCCAAACCTGGATTTAGTCTCCTTTCCTGACAATCTTTGGCCTGTAGCCCCCAGCTATACCAGCATCTCTACACATGCACCATCCTGGTCAGGAGGTGGATGGCAGGGACAGCTTGTCCATCCCATGGGTGTCACAGAGCAGGGGGAACACCAAGCTGGGGGAGCAGCCAGAGCACAAAAATTCAGCAAAAAGTGCTTGTTTGTGTGAAAATACAAGGAGGCAAATAGTTGACATTAAGCTTTTGGGGAGGCTGTGGGACTGGGCAGTTCCTTTCAGCCCTCACACAAAGGCACCCTTTTTGTCTCACTGCAAAATAGAAACGACATTGAAGGATCTGTGGAATTTCTGGGCATTTTTCCCCCTGGGAGTTGCAATTCCCTGCAGTCCAGTGCAGACAAAGTAGGATGCAAAGGACAAGATGTCCATATGTCCACATTCACCTCCTGCCCCGCTGCTGCCACAGCCCCCCAAAAACCCTTTATACCCCCAGAATCCCATCTCTGCTGGGAACAGATGGAGGGACAGAGCCTGGAGTGCCCCACTCAGGACCAGGACCCACAGCTGTGCCCACACCTGGAGAAAATGGAGGGAGCCATTGCTAAATCCATCCCTTTTTGGAGAGGGGACAGCAGCTCCACATCCCACCTGCTGAACACCTCCAGGCTGGCAGCTCAGTCCAGCTCATTCACCAGGTTTCAGGCCTCATCCTGGGAGCCAGGATAGGTTACTCGGACTCCTCAGTCCACACAAGACTCCAGACACCCCCAATGAGGAGCATCAAACCCACATCACCTTCCAGACCTTCCCATCCACGCACAAGGATCCAAGCAAGGACCACGATATGTCTGCAGCTCCATCAGTGCTGTTTCCAGCAGGGCTGAGGATTCCTCTCTGTTTTCTTCACAGAAGTGTTACATGACAGTCTTTCCCCCAAAAGTTTTCTGCCCCAGGGTGCCCACAGAGGGTTTGGACCAGCCCAGAAACAACTAGCCAAACGCATCCAGCTGTGGACAGGGCATCTATGGAACACAGCAGTGCTCATACTCCACCTCAGCTTGGCAAAAGCACAGGGAGTTCATAAAGGCACATGGATGTACCTGCTACCTGACCTTCTCTGAACACCCACCACCTCAAAGGCTAAGAATGTGGCACACTCCCCACCACACAGCTCATCCTGAACTCATAGAATCACAGAATCATAGAATGGATTGGGTTGGAAAAGACCTCCCAGATCATCAAGTCCAACCCTTGGGCCAACTCCAGTCCCTTTACCACATCATGGCACTCAGTGCCACGGCCAAGCTCACCTTAAAAACCTCCAGGGATGGGGAATCCACCCCCTCTCTGGGCAGCCCATTCCAATCCCTCAGCACTCTCTCTGCAAAGAACTTTTTTCCCATCTCCAACTTCAATTTCCCCTGGCAGAGCTTGAGCCCCCCGTGCCCCCTTGTCCTATTGCTGAGTGCCTGGGAGAAGAGACCAACCCCACCTGGCCAGAACTTCCCTTCAGGGAGTTATAGACTCCTCACATCCCCAAGGCACTTTCTGCCCATGCGTGACATCCCTGGCAGGCTCTGCCGTGGGTGCTGCTGGAACAGAGATGAGAGCTGAGATCCATCAGCAACATCTCCATGAAAGTGAAATGTAGGATGAACCCAACTCTGACACAGCAGCCACCATTTCATGGAATCACAGACTGGTTTGGGCTGGAAAGGACCTTAAAGATTCTCTCATTCCACCCCCCTGCCGTGGGCAGGGACACCTCCCACCAGCCCAGGTTGCTCCAAGCCCTGTCCAGCCTGGTCTTGGACACTCCCAGGGATGGGGCAGCCACAGCTTCTCTGGGCACCTGTGCCAGGGCCTGCCCACCTTCACGGGGGAGAATTTTTTTCCTAAAGAAGTTTATAGGATGAAAGTCTCATTAACACCAGGGCACGGTGCAACTCCTGCTGTTTACAGACATTCCCCACCTTACCCACTGAGAAGCAGGGGGAAAAAGAATGTCCCGAGTTCATTTGGAGATCTGGCAGGTTTTCCCCTTCCTGCCCATGCCCAGCACACAGTCAAGGGCAAGAAGGTCATTTCAGGACGGCTCCAGCACAAAGGCTGGTGACACAGAAAATAAAACTCCCATTCTCTTGCAGCTTGACCTCTCCAGTGCCAGAAGAAGTGTGTCATCCCACTAAGCACGGGGAGGGAACAGCAGGGCATTGTGCCCACAGAACAGCCTGGCACGTGCTGGCCGGAGGGAGAATCAGCACCTCCTGTCAGGGGAGTGGCAGAGGAGTTGGCAGAGTAACAGTTTCCCAGTTAACTGTGAGACTCCAAGTGAGGAAAGGAAAAATACAGAGTGCACAGCCACTTCTGATGGGGGCATTTTGGAGAATAACCAGTCCCAGTCATTCTGGGGCTGAGCATCAGCTCCCATTTCCCTGAGGAACTGGGAACAGCCTCTCCCAGCCCCCACCTACCCCCTGCACAGCATGTGCTTTACTTAAAAAATCCAAGTTGGAAGGGACTTAAAAGGATCATCCCTGCCCAGGACACCCCAACAATCCCACCCTGTACCTGAGAGTATTGTCCGAACACTCCTGGAGCTCCGGCAGCCCTGGGGCTGTGCCCACTGCCCTGGGCAGCCTGGTCAGTGCCCACCACCCTCTGGGGCAAGAACCTTTTCCTGATATCCAAACCAAACCTCCCCTGACACATCTCCAGCCATTCCCTGGGTCCTGTCCCTGGTCACAGGGAGTGGAGTTTGGTGCTGCCCCTCCTGAGGAGGTCACACACAGCTGTGAGGTCTCCCCTCAGTTTCCTCTTGTCAAGGGTCCTGAAGCTTGTCCCAGTTCACAGACACCCATTCACTTTTAACTCCTGATCCCCTTTGGAAAGGATCCCAGAAGTCAAGAACAGCCACCTCCGCTGAGAAGCAAGAGGAGCCCTTGCTGCTCCTCAGCATCTGGCCAGGGGCCATGTCCCCAGCTGGTTTCATGCCTCTGATCCCTCTGGAGCACCGTCAATACTCAGGGAGAACTTAACCTCCTTGTTGTCCACCAGGAACAAGCTCAAGATTGGGGTGGGGAGGAGGAAGCAGCGCTGGGGTGGACAATGGGCACTTTGTGTGCCTGGGAAGGGAGACACAACAGCAGCAGCAGTTACAGGCTGGGCTGGTGGGCCAGCAGGAGCAGATCTGCCTGTTCTTCCCTCGCTTCCTGGAGGCCCCTGCAAGAAATCCTGGCACTAGCACTGCAGAGCAGGGCTTTTCTTGAGGAAAACTTGTTTCAAAGCTCCAAGAGAGCTTTCTGCTGGTCGGAGCATTCTTAACTCCCAGTTTGAGTTTCCCTAATAAATCCCAGATTGCTCAACTTCCATAACACTGGGCTGTGAGCTCAGGCAGCAGTTAACCCTTTGCAGCCCCAAACAAGGGGGGGGAAATAACCTCCTTCTCCTCTTTTATTTGCCTTCAGTGACTTTTTCAGGATAAGCTGCACATTAGGGAAGGGGCCAAACACTCATCCCCAACCCAAAATCCAGCACCCTGCAATACAGCACACACCGATTTCCTGCAAAGTGGACAAAGCACAGAGCTAAAGGGGCTCCAAAATGTCAGGAGGGAGACTTTGGACAAGAGCCTGGAGTGACAGGACAAAGGGGAATGGCTTCACACTGAAGAGGGCAGGGTTATATGGGATACTGAGATGGAATTCCACCCTGTGAGGGTGGGCAGGCCCTGGCACAGGTGCCCAGAGAAGCTGTGGCTGCCCCATCTCTGGAAGTGTCCAAGGCCAGGTTGGACAGGGCTTGGAGCACCCTGGGCTGGTGGGAGGTGTCCCTGCCCATGGCAGGGAGCTGGAATGAGTTGATCTTTAATGTTCTTTCCAACCCAAACCATTCCATGATTAAGGCAAAACTGTTTGTGGCAGAGAAAGGACTATCCAGCCTCAAATCCTCACATCTCTGACCTACTCCTGCACCTTCCAGAGGCACTGCCTGGAATGGCTGTGAAGAGACTTAACTGACCACAGCAAAGCAGGAAAAGCAGTGAGTGCTGCTCCAGAGCTCTCAAAGCACTGATGGCCATAAAAACATTCAGAACCTCTACAGAAACAGAGTCTCCTCAGCATTTTCCTCTGGAATCACAGCCAGAGCATCCCCCTTGGAAGCCCTATGGATGCTCTACTCCAGAGACTTAGGAGGAACCAGGATACCTCACATGTTTATGAATAAACACATGTAGTTTGAGCTACACTTGTGACTCAGCAAGATGTTCCCTGGAAATGAGCTGGTCTGGGGAGTTATTTTAGTGCAACTTCTGTTTTTAGTGACTCTTGCAAGACTCCCACTGACTAAGCAATGCAGGAAACCTTGCTGGGAGGTAGATCTTCCTCAAAGCTTACTCACTCATAGAACCTCACGCTTGTAAACCTTCCCTGAGGAGTCAGGGATGTTGTTCCCTATCTGCAGAGCAACATGCAAAGCTGGAGCTTTCATAGTTTTCCTGCACTTTTTTCCTCCATTAATATGTTATGACAAGGCATTGGACAGTCAACAAGGCTGGTGAAGGGACTGGAGCACAAGTGCTGTGGGGAGAGGCTGAGGGAGCTGGGGGTGTTTGTGCTGGAGAAGAGGAGGCTCAGAGGTGACCTCAGCACTGTCTGGAACTACCTGAAGGGAAGTTCTGGCCAGGTGGGGGTTGGTCTCTTCTCCCAGGCACTCAGCAATAGGACAAGGGGGCACGGGGGGCTCAAGCTCTGCCAGGGGAAATTTAAGCTGGAGATGAGAAAAAACTTCTTTGCAGAGAGAGTGCTCAGGCATTGGAATGGGCTGCCCAGAGAGGGGGTGGATTCCCCATCCCTGGAGGTTTTTAAGGTGAGCTTGGCCATGGCACTGAGTGCCATGATGTGGTAAAGGGACTGGAGTTGGCCCAAGGGTTGGACCTGATGATCTCAGAGGGCTTTTCCAACCCAATCCATTCTATGATTCTGTGATAACAGACCACTTGCCCTCTCTCCGTGGGTATGAAGCCCCAGGGAAAACTTGACACAAAGCAAGCCCAAATCCAAAATCCAGGTAGAGATCAGCACCTCCCAGGCTGGAATCTCAGTCTCCATGGCCAGAATACCCTGCAGCAGCCCACTTAGTCCCATCACCCGAGAGCATGTGGATGGGCCCATGCACCAAACCCAAGTGGCATCAAGTCACCCGCTGCCTCCAGCAAAGGTACACCACAAGTACTATCCAGGATGTGCCATGGGGATGGGACAACCTCAGGGATAATGCTCCAAATCCAGAGGCTGAGCATAAAGCTGGGATGGGGCTGAAGACTGGGAGATGCCCCTCACCCAGAGAAACAGCTCAGACCAAAGTTCAGAGGGATGTTTGCAAACCTCCAGCTTGCCCTTTACCCTGCACAGCCTGGCCCTGACAGGGCTAAAGGAGTACCAGGAAGAGAACAGGCTGCATGAGAGGGGTCTGGGGCAGAACTAGAGCTGACACCAGTCTGTGTTTCTCAGGCAGCAAATGGGAGTGATGAAGTTGCTGGGGGGGAGAGCAACAAGCCTGGGACACCCACTGCTGGTCCCAGGGGACCTTCCTGCCTCCTTCGCTGGGAGCTGCCCACCCAGAGCATCCCTGTCCTGTGTAAAAATCCAGGACATTCTGGATATGAAGGCAAGCACTTTCTCCCATCTTTAATACAAATTCATCAACAGAGAGATGCTCATGCACAACAAAAACTCAAATCCAGGCACAAATACAACTCATTTACAGTCAGGTCTATCTATAACACAGTAAAAATTAAACCCACTGACCAAGAGGAAGCCAAAGAGTGTTCTCTCCTTCCTCACAGCCTCCTTACTATTGGATTGTCCTCAAACACCCCAGTGAATGCCTGAACAATACAGGTTCCAGCACAACATGACTGGGCCCAGATCCTCACCCACCATAAATCAGCACTGTGGTAGCAGAGCCAGAGCTGCCTGACAGCAGCAGGTCTGGCCCCCACTCAGCCCACAAAACCAGCTGCCACCAGGCTAATGTAGCACAAATTAAGCATAAGATTTTCCAATCAAGCCTCACATCAAAATTAGAGCTATCTGATTTAAGTTACAGGCACAGCCTCAAGCTAATATTTGTTTTACCTTAATTAGTGGGCTATTAGCCTCTGCAGCAAACTGAGCTTGATAGGCAAGATCCTGCTGGCAACCAACATGAACTGCTGAAGAGTCGTTTCCACTGATGCTTCCTTAGTTATCCAATGCCACAACCACAGCTGGCTCCATCTGCCCAGTTGGATTCAGACCACTTTTCCTGTGAAAAAGCTCCTGGCTGGAATCACATGTATCCACATCTGTGGAGCCCAGAACAGAAGGACCCAGCACTGCCAAAGGGTCCACCCAGCTGTCAGATGGTGCCTGTTTGACATGTAAAACAGACACGGTGTCAGTTTGAGGATTGCTGGGCTTCTGACTGTTCCTGCATCACACAGGAACAAGAAGGAAGCTCTGGGTTCCCACTTTTCCTCCCTCCCTATTTTGGGGTTTGTAATCCCCACAGAGTTTCACAGAGAGGAAGTAGGTTAGTCAGGGAAGCCACATATTTCTCCTTTATACTATGACATGACTCAGTAAACACAAGAGACAGAACACATGCAACAATCCAGAAAGAATGCCCAGAGAGGTGGTGGATTCCCCATCCCTGGAGATTTTTAAACACAGATTGGCCATGGCACTGAGTGTCATGATCTGGTAAAGGGAGTGGAGTTGGCCCAAGGGTTGGACTTGATGATCTCGGAGGTCTTTTCCAATCCAATCCATTCTATGATTCTGTGATTCTATGAAGACTCCCAAGGGTGGCTCAGACCCAGACTCCAAATTCAGTTTGATAACCCCAGTGAAGCTTCCTGTGCTCCTGGAGCACTCAGAGCTTGCTGAGGAGAGCCCAGGTCATTCCCACTGTGTGGTTCATCAGCAACCCAAACACTTCTCTGGCAAGTCCCCACTCACAGGTCATGAACAGCTGCTGGAGAAACCCTCTCCAACATCCATTTGAGTGTACATCCCATTTCTGACTGGGAATGGCTTCTCACTTGTAAGCTGAGCAGAGATCAAATCAAAAGTTCACACAGAAAGCATGTCCCTTCTCACCCAGCAGCCTGGCCTGAGAGCCAGGGTGGGACCTGCCCACTCCCAGAGGGGGCACCTTTCCCTCCAGGGAACACTCCTACCCACGTCAGTCACTCCCAGCCCCTGGTCAGTGGTGGCTGCTGTTGTCACAGTCAGGATATGGCACTGAAGGGCTCTGTGGTCCCACCACAGCTTGGAACCCCCCCAGCAGCTGAGCTGCAGCACGTGACCTGCCTGCTGGCCAAGGCATTGGGATACAAATACATCTCAAAGTAGAAGGAATCTCATGTACCTGCACAGCTTCCAGCAGGGGACAACTAAGGGATGCAGCTACTCTTCCAAGGATTTCATGGAAGACTGAGACAGCCATGAAAATCAGCTTCTCCACACCTCTGTGACTGGGAGCAAGAGGCAAAGCTTTCAGCCAGGCTGTCTCCTCTCTTCCCTTCCTACCCAGCCTGGAAGGAATTTGGACAAGGACTTGCACTGAGCTGACAAACCCACCCCTGCAGCATGACACTCCACTTTTTCCAGGCTGTCTTGGAAGTACCATGAAGGACCTGTGCTTGCAAACCACTCTCTCTAGCAGCAGCCAGAATGAATTTCACTGAGCAAGAGGTCAAGCCTCTGTGGTTTCCAACACTTCCCTTCCACGGGGAAGCCCCTAATCATAAACCTCATTGCCTTATGTGCAGTGGTTCACAGAACTGCTGAGGCTGGAAGTCCTCTGGAGATCATCTACTCCAACCTGCCTCCTCCCAGCAGGGCCAGCAGCAGGTACCTCAGGACTGTCTGGGCAGATTTTTAATAACTAAGGGTGAAGACTCTTCTGCTTTATGTTTTTTCTGCTTTAACTAAAATCCCAGTCTCTAATCATGGAAAAAAAGATTTTTGTGTGAAGGCATTCAGATCAGGAGACATCCAACCTCAACAGAAATAATGAGTTGAGCTGCCTGAAAATGAGATGGGAGGGAAAAAGCTTCAGCCTGAAACTATTTTGCTGGAATAAATCTGCTTTTCAGAGCTGTTGACTTTTTGACAAGATGAAAAACTCCAACTGGAAAACATCCACTTCACATCAAAAACCTGCTCAGGCAAGAGAACAGAAGATTTGTGCCTTTCAGTGAAAATGCTCTCTCCAAATGGAAAATTTGCACTCTTTGTTTTCATTTTGTCATTAAATCCTCCTTAGCACAGGAAAACATTCCCAGACAGCTCCACTGATTAGCAACTGGGCTGCTCTGCCATCCTGAGAGGTGACACTGTGCTCCAAGCATGGCATTCCTGCCACAGGGCACTGCTGGCCCGATGTCCCTCTGCTCCTGGCTCAGGTTTCTCACAGGCCCAGACTGCCTCCCACTGAGCAGTGCTCCCCTCCAGCTGGAGACCCACAGGACATGTCACTGCCCAAATATCTCCACAGCTCCAAGCCAGCAGCATCATCCTGTGTGCAAAAAATCCCTGCTCCAGGCATCTCCAAACCCTGCTTTTGGCTTTGCTGGACCCAGGGTTTCAAACTCCAGCCCTGCAGGAGCAACCTGGCCCTCTGGAATCATGGATTCATGGATTCATTTAGGTTGGAAAAGCCTTCTAAGATCAGAGAGTCCAACCATTCCCCCAGCACCACTAAGCCATGTCTCAAAGAGCCACAGCTTTTAAATCCCAAGGGATGGTTCTGGGGGTTAACTCAGCAGGTCTGTGGACCCCCTAATCATAGAATCATAGAATGGATTGGGTTGGAAAAGACCTCCAAGATCATCAAGTCCAACCCTTGGGCCAACTCCAGACCTGTCACCACATCATGGCACTCAGTGCCACGGCCAAGCTCACTTGAAAAACCTCCAGGGATGGGGAATCCACCCCCTCTCTGGGCAGCCCATTCCAATCCCTGAGCACTCTCTTTGCAAAGAAGTTTTTTCTGCTCTCCAACTTCAATTTCCCCTGGCAGAGCTTGAGCCCCCCGTGCCCCCTTGTCCTATTGCTGAGTGCCTGGGAGAAGAGACCAACCCCCACCTGGCCACAACTTCCCTTCAGGCAGTTCCAGACAGTGCTGAGGTCACCTCTCAGCCTCCTCTTCTCCAGCACAAACACCCCCAGCTCCCTCAGCCTCTCCCCACAGCACTTGTGCTCCACTCCCTTCTCCAGCCTCGTTGCTCTTCTCTGGCCCCGCTCCAGCCCCTCAATCTCTTGCCTCAACTCAGGGGCCCAGAACTCAACACAACACTCAAGGTGTGGCCTCCCCAAGGCAGAGGCCAGGGGAAGGCTCACTGCCCTGGGCCTGCTGGCCACGCTACTTTGGATCCAGGCCAGGATCCCATTGGCCTTCTTGGCCACCTGGGCACACTCTTGGCTCCTCTTGAGCTTCCTGTCCCTCAGTCCCCCCAGGTCCCTTTCTGCCTGGCTGCTCTCCAGCCACTCTGTCTAAGGTAATATCTAAGGTAGTTGCTGAAGTGATTGATATGGACAGTTCACAGTGTATTCTTGAACGAAAGCAGTTTGCAGTGCACTCCTGAGAGAAAGAACCACCTGCCGAATGCAAGAGACCTTTTAGCAGGTAAAGTGTTTCCGTGTATGCTTGGCTGAGCTGACTGACCAATTATGAGATGACACGGTGTAGAAGAAAGTAGATAAAAGTAAAGCTGTAACTAAAATAAAGTCCTTTGTCTTCAGTGTGAGCCTTCTGATCAGACTGAGCCTGAGTTTGTCTCTGCCTCCTCTGACGGCCATAAATGTAGCTTACCCTGACAGATGGTGACTCCACCACTGCCCTGGGCAGCCCCTCCATGGAGCAGGAGTGGATGGACAAGGTCACCTCACCACCCAGCCAGTCAGAACGTGCGTGTTCCGAGAGCCCAGCACACATCCCGCCCCGCATTCCTGGGAGATGCCGCCTCGCCGGGAGGAGCAGGGCGTGTGCCTTTCTGACACCACGAGCTGTTCTGGACAGCGCCTGCAACGTGAGCCAGGGCTGGAACAGCAGCTGTTTTTAGCAGGAAGATGCTGCAGGGCTGGGACACTCCCAGAAACACGAGGCGGGAATGTTCGGTGTCCAGCCAAGGCAGACTCGAGGAGTGACATACCAGTTCGTACAATTAATCTTCCATGGGAAGGGAACATCCCCAGCCTGCCCTCATGAAACCCGGGATGACCCGAATGGGGCTCCCCAGTCCCTCACTCCTGAACAACAAACGAGAGAACAAAGGCATAAAAGGAAACTCACCACCAAATATAACCCAGGAAGGGGCTGGACTGTACGAACAGCAAGGCCTCTCCTTTATACATGTTGCTTAGTTTATCCGTGTGGATTGTCACATTTATTTACTCAAATGACTTTCAAAAGTGGTTTAACTACAGCAGATCCTTCCTTGTGGTTTTTTTACCCTCCTACACCCCAGCACAGCTTCCCCTCACCCCAAGGTCTCCAGTGCTTCTTCTGGAGCAGCAGTAACTGCACAAGAGATGAAGGTCTTACAGGTCCAGGAAAGAAATTCCCTCAATTAGTTGTGGTTGTGGAGTTATGGTGGGTTTTTGTGTGGGTTTGGGACCCTCCTGGAATGACCTGAGTGACTGAGGTCTCCTGAAGCAGCTTCTTGATGACTTCATTTTCCTACTTGTTAGCAAGTCCCTGATGGATGCTGTACACCACAGGACAATTTATCTTAAAAAGGGAAATTCAGGCCTGTATTCCATCAGGAATGTCACAGGAGCACAGCAGAAGGACCCTCCCAAGTTAAAAGGGTTTTGAGCCTGAGCAGCCCTTCCCTAACCAAACCTTTCCCCTACAATCCAGAGCTGGGAAGTCTGTTTTAAAAAGTGAAGCTGTGAACAGCTTTGTCAACAAGGAAACAGTCAAAGCACTCATGTCACCACTTGTGTGACCCTTTCTGTACCTGCCATCTGCAGCAACACTCTGTCAACTACCAGTTTCACTCAGCACAGGAAATTCTCCCCATTTTCAGACCACAGCTCATCGGAGGGGAAAGGACCTCTCCCAGAGTCCTGCAATCCAGCCATGAAAAGCCAAACCAAATGCTTTCTTAGGACACAGGGTGCTCCTGCTTCTTGCCTTTGGCTTGGTAAGTGCACACACAGCTACAGAATCTGATGAATTCCCACAGCAGACATCGCTGTTACCAATGGATGTCCTGCTCTCCTACAGGGACCAGTTGTGGCTTTGACCAAGACTCACCTGGAGCCCAGCTGTGAGCACCATCTGATCCCAGTGACCAAACCCAAAGTACACTTAAAACGTTTTTAAAGCTAAAAGAGGGTCAGTTTAGATGAGATATAAGGAAGAAGTGTTTTACAGTGAGGGTGGGCAGGCCCTGGCACAGGTGCCCACAGAAGCTGTGGCTGCCCCATCCCTGGGAGTGTCCAAGGCCAGGTTGGACAGGGCTTGGAGCAGCCTGGGCTGGTGGAAGGTGTCCCTGCCCATGGCAGGTGGTTAACACTGCATGATCTTTAATGTCCCTTCCAACCCAAACCATGCTGTGATTTTATGATAGCACTGCCACATTTGAACTGCCCCCAGATCAGCACAATCCACAATCCCAGGCTCCTTTCCTTAGGATTAATGCGGGAATGTGAACCAGGACACACTGACTCACTTCACGCCACCTCCACAGTTTGTAGCTTCAGATCATCCTTTTTACGCCCTTTAGGGGGCAGCAACTTTCTGAAAGCTGTGGGAACACTTGAATAAGGGAAACAAAGATTTAAGCCTGGAGGTCAGACTTCAGCCTGGAGGCTCATCTGGGTGAGCAGGAGGTCAGGGATAGAGCCAAGTGTGCTCACACTCCCCAGGCACACACAGGATGCACTACTAGAGCTGGCCAGCAATGCCAAATAAATGCAAGGAAAACATCCAAAATTATCTAAAGAGCTTTGTGGTGATTTCTACAGTAACTGTTAATCCTTTTCTACGTGAGTTGCTGTGTACAGGCTGCTCTACCAGCAGGACTTTGCTCTGGAACCACCTGGGGCCACCAGGCAGCTGCTCAGCAGAGACAGAGGTCCCAGCAGGACACGTGATCTCACATTGAAACCTTCAGATCAGCAATGCACAGTTAAAAATGTCCACTTCTTTTTTATCAGGATCCCCAAGAGATTTGCTTACAAGTTTCCTGCATCTCTCACACATTCCTACAAGGAAGCTTTTGATATCATTTCCAAGAGAAACCAATGCCAAAAAAGTCTGGACACCAATAACACAAGTTTCATAAGAAATACGAGTGTCCACCACTGAATTAATCACTTACAGCATTCTTCTTCCTCAGCTGTGCTCAGGGAAACATTACTTTGAATTTCTGCTTAGCTGTCCCTGGAGAACAGCTCAGCCTTCCACCACCCTCTGCTTGCTCCTGCCCTTATCTTACATTGCATAGAACATGAAAGTGAAAATCAGAACACAATCTTCCCAGGGGTGCAAAGACGGAGGGTAAGAGCCAAAACCAGTAGAACAAGTGCCCCCCACAAACCTCCCCTTTCCCTGAGCTGGTAGGAAAGGGATGTCTCAGATTAACACTTCGTAAAGCTGGTTGATTCCAAAAAAAAAGACACCCTCAAATGAAAGTACAGACCACTATGACCTAAAGCATCCAGAGGTTTGTGTTGCCAGCTGTGACACACCCTTGGCTGGAGTTACCTCAGGGAAATGTTAAGCCCCTCTGAGGTGCTGGACTTCCAGAGGCAAGTTCCTTCCAAACCATCAGCCACCTCCAGTCCATCACCTGTGGGATTCAACCCTACACAAGAGACATTGAACACCCCAAATCACCCGCTGGATCTCAGATACTCCTGTATCAGAGGAGCCAAATCAGGGCATTTGGATCCAATTAGTTTTCCTAATCAGCCCTGAAAGTCAGCCAGGGCTGAAGCTGCTCCAGCTGCACACATGGCTTAGAGCAGGAAAGGCACAAGTCCCTCAAAACATCCTCTTCAGGAAGTATTTCCCAATAGTGCTGTTCCTCACTCCAAAAGCAAAAAGATCAGTCCACTGAAGTTTTCCTTCTCTGCAAAACTGCTCATGTAGCAAATCTTTGTCTCCTCTCTCCTATCATGAATTAACAAACCCCACGGCAAACTTTTGAGCAGAGCCTATATGTGAGACAGAATAAAAATTCTTATTTGTTTGTTGGGGGTTTGGTGTTTGTTTTTGGGGTTTTTTGTTTGGTTTGGGTTTTTGGTTTTTTCTTTTTGTCTTATTGTTAGGAGCAAAGAAACTCCATGCTGCAGAAAATCATCCAGCTCACACAGGCACCTCCCTGTGCTGCAGCAAAGTGTTCCTTTGGCACATCCAAGCTGCAGCCAGGAGCCAGAGCTGGGAGGAATGTCACACCCACAGGGACAGACACAGGCAGCAGTGTTTGGACCCAGCCTGGGACCACTGGTGCTCCACACCAACACCAACCCAGATGGGCTGTGCACACACCCAAGGTCCCTGAACACTTGGAATCACAAGATCTCACATTTTGGGGAGGAAATGCTGCTCCTTGCCCTGAGGTCAGCAATGAAGGCAGCCCAGACCCAGCAGCCCAAGGCAGACCAGCTGCTCTCCCATTTTGGCACCTCACTGCTCACAGCAGACCTGGCACAGCACACCTGGGATGCTCAGGGCACCAGCAAGAGCTGGCACTGCTGCCCTATGGGCAAAGCAGCTCTTGCACACCAGGGCAGCACTGCCAGCACACCCCAGAGGCTGCAAGGCCCTGTAGAGACTTTAATTAGGAGCCTCATTCATGGTCCAGCTACATCCCCTACTGTCAGTCCTGATGGTCTAGTGAGGAGTCATTAGGGGACACAGCAGGGGACAACACAAAGGAGAAGTGAGATAATTCCTGCTCCTTGGCTTGCGGAAGTCAGGAAAGTGTGTGGAGCCCAGTGAAGGATCTCACCCATTTGGGTCTTTCTTTGGGCTGAAGGTCAAAGGAATCTGAAGATTAAAGCCTCAGCTTTGGTCCAGCTCTGGGGTAGATGAAGTAGGACACCCAAATAACCAATGTTGGCCCCAAGTGGTGTCTAAGGAATGAGTAGGGATGGATCTGGATGGGCAGAGGAGCACCCAACCCTCAGGTACCTCCTGCTGGCCTGTGGATACCTCAGAGCAGCCTCCAAGCTTCCTTAAGACTAAAGAAAACAGTCAGAGCATCTCAATTTCCTGACCATGCTTAATTCCTATTTAACCTGACTTCTGGATCCATTTTTCCACTATACAAACTCCAAAATGAGCAGACATTCCTTTCAGCAGAACCAGCCAGGGCTGCACTGAGCTCGCCTGAGCCCCTGCAGAGTCGCTGACTCCAGCTCTGGGCAGCACAGACCACAGAGGCACGGGAGGAAACGAAGGCCCAGGGCTCAGCCAGCAGGTCCCAATCCAACATCTGCTTCCCATGTTCCCCTGGGCAGGGCTCCAAGTGCTTATAACACATACATCTGCCTGTCTGTCTGCGTGCAGCACATACCACTTGTCTTCTCCAACGCTCCTGACCACTGATCCCAGCAAAACTTTGTGGAGCAGAGTACAAAGCAGCTCCCCAAAAAACCACACCTCATCCCCTGGGACAAAGTGAGGCTACAGAATCAGAGCTGTGAGTGGAACAGCAGCAATCCCTGCCCAAGAAATGGGGCTGTAAAGCAGCTCAACCTCAACAAGCAAAAACCACCACACAGGGCATCATTCCCCACAGCAAGCAGGGTTGGAACAACCCTTCCACCTGGCTAGCAAAACACCCACAGCTGGTGTATGGACAGGGCTGGAGGATCCAGGGTCCAGAGAAGAGCAACGAGGCTGGAGAAGGGAGTGGAGCACAAGTGGTGTGGGGAGAGGCTGAGGGAGCTGGGGGTGTTTGTGCTGGAGAAGAGGAGGCTGAGAGGTGACCTCAGCACTGTCTGGAAGTGCCACATCAGGGAAGTTGTGGCCAGGTGGGGGTTGGTCTCTTCTCCCAGGCACTCAGCAATAGGACAAGGGGGCACGGGGGGCTCAAGCTCTGCCAGGGGAAATTGAAGTTGGAGATGAGAAAAAACTTCTTTGCAGAGAGAGTGCTCAGGCATTGGAATGGGCTGCCCAGAGAGGGGGTGGATTCCCCATCCCTGGAGGTTTTTAAGGTGAGCTTGGCCGTGGCACTGAGTGCCATGATCTGGTAAAGGGTCTGGAGTTGGCCCAAGGGTTGGACTTGATGATCTCGGAGGTCTTTTCCAACCCACTCCATTCTATGATTCTATGATTCTATAAGTAAGGAGCCCACAGGGAGCCAGTCCCACCCCCCCTGAGATGTCTGGAGCAGCCCTTACCTGTGCACAGGCTACTGAAGGTGTCACTAGAAGGTTGTTCCATCCATGTCCAGTGGTCAAATTTGTCCTGCTCTGACAGCTCCAGGACTTTCTTTGAAAAGCTACTCATTTGTCTCACTGAATCTATAGTGGGGGTACAAAATAAATAAATCAGCATTTGGTTAAGTGGCCAGTTTTTTGTCCCCTGTTTTCCACCCCAGGGACACAGGGCAGGAGCAGACTGCAGGGAGGTGCTCTGCTGCCAACACAGCTCCTGTAGAGGTGTTTTGGTGCATCCAGCTTGGGAGTGCAGCTCCTGCTTGAAAGGCTTGGAATGTGGCTTTGGGGGTTGGAAAGTGCACAAATTGCTCATGGCTTCAGAATAGCACTGGGCAGGTGGCAGAGTCATGCATTTTAAAGAAAAAAAGAACAGCTCAATGAGAGAAATTTCAGCCTCCTCCTCCAGCGCTGTGTGTTCCTTAACACCCTTCACCACTCCCAGAACCCCAGACTGTCAGTGCTGGGACAGAAGGCCCTTCAGAGCAGGAGGCTCCAGTGACCCAATGGGTGTCCCCCCCTTGACTCCCTGCACACCCCACACTCTCCCAGTCAGACAAGGTTTCCTCACCAACCCGGTCCCAGGTTTCCCACAGAAGAGTCACAGAATCCCACAATGGTTTGGGTTGGAAGGGACCTTAAAGACCTTCTTCCACTCCCTGCCATGGACAGGGACACTTTCCACCAACCCAGGTTGCTCCAAGCCCTGTCCAACCTGACCTTGGACACTTCCAGGGATGGGGCAGCCACAGCTCCTCTGGGCAACCTGTGCCAGGGCCTGCCCACACTCATAGGGGAGAATTCCTTCCCAATATCCCACCTAACCTGCCCTCTGGCAGGGGGAAGCCATTCCCCTTGTGCTGCCCTTGTCCAAAGTCCCTCTCCAGACATCTGGTTTCTTTAAGTCACTTAATCGTGGTACAGCAACACAGTAACAGCTCGAGCTGCTGCCTCCAGGGAGGGACCCCAACCAATGGAATCCCCTGGCTTTTGTTTCCTCACAATCACTATACCCATTCCAGTGGTTATTTTTGTGTCTGGGGTCTTGCTGTTGCTCCCTGGCTTCTGAAGAATCTCAGGGTGACTGACCAGGCCCCAGCTGGCCCCACAGGTGCCTTGGTTAGGCAAAGGGTTGGTGCTAATTCCCAGTTCCTTGTCTGGGATTCCAGCCATTCCCCCACCCCAGGCACAACTTGCAGCCCACACTGAGTTGCTTGCTCTGGGTGTACTCCCCATCTCTAGTTACCCCATTACACACAGTTTTCCATCTCTTCCCTACCCAGGGCACTTGGCTTTGCACCACCAAAAACACAAGCATGTAAAGCATGGGACTGCTCTGCAAATGCCAGTCTCACCCCCTGCCAACACTGGGAACTGGGCAGAGGGTACAGGCAGGAACTGCAGACAGTCCTTTGTTTCCCTTTTCAATACCCTCTCTCTGGGCTGCTGATCCCCTCAGACTCAGCTCATCATTCCCTTGTCTAAGTCACCTTCTCTTACTTTCTCCTTCCAGTCCCAACCTCACCCATTCCAATTTTGATACTCTCAGCCCCCTGTACCTGGATGCAGGAGGCAAGCCCAGAGCAGGGCACTTCAGCTGGAATTAGGCCCCAGGGCATACCTGAGAACCCAACCATTGTTGGGTGCCTATGACTGCATAAAGCTGCTTCAACAGCAGCACCTGCTGAAGTGAGAGGTAAAACTCAGCCCCCCTGCTGGAGGTGCTTTTATCCCCCAAATCCACCTCCTCAGTCAGTGCCACCAGCTGAGCCCTGCTCCAGCCACCACTGCACACCTTTAAAAGGGAATTTGAAACTACACATGGAATTTCTCTGTCTGTGCTGGGTCTGAGCTGGATCAACCAGCTGGTTTAAAGGCTACCAGGGCAGAGGCAGACACTCAGTGCCCTGCAACAGAGCTCATTTCCTTAGGAAGTAACCCTAAAATCAGCCTGGAAGTCTCCAGTTGTTCCTGTTGTCCTGTGCATGGAGCCTCATCTATCTCTCCAAATGTTTCTTTATCCCCTGGGTACTTCCTCACAAGGACATGCACTTTTCTGGGCAGCTGACACAATCCTCTGTGCCCTCCTGTGGCAGTGTAGGTATCCCCATCCTCCTCCCACACTGACTATCCAGAAACTACATATCTTGGCTAGAAAACCTTCTCCTGGTCGCTTCAGTGCTGCTCCCTCTATGACTCTGCTCCTGCAGCCCACACTGCACACACAGCTCAATTGATACTGAAAGAGGGCAGGGTTAGATGGGATATTGGGANATGCATTTTAAAGAAAAAAAGAACAGCTCAATGAGAGAAATTTCAGCCTCCTCCTCCAGCGCTGTGTGTTCCTTAACACCCTTCACCACTCCCAGAACCCCAGACTGTCAGTGCTGGGACAGAAGGCCCTTCAGAGCAGGAGGCTCCAGTGACCCAATGGGTGTCCCCCCCTTGACTCCCTGCACACCCCACACTCTCCCAGTCAGACAAGGTTTCCTCACCAACCCGGTCCCAGGTTTCCCACAGAAGAGTCACAGAATCCCACAATGGTTTGGGTTGGAAGGGACCTTAAAGACCTTCTTCCACTCCCTGCCATGGACAGGGACACTTTCCACCAACCCAGGTTGCTCCAAGCCCTGTCCAACCTGACCTTGGACACTTCCAGGGATGGGGCAGCCACAGCTCCTCTGGGCAACCTGTGCCAGGGCCTGCCCACACTCATAGGGGAGAATTCCTTCCCAATATCCCACCTAACCTGCCCTCTGGCAGGGGGAAGCCATTCCCCTTGTGCTGCCCTTGTCCAAAGTCCCTCTCCAGACATCTGGTTTCTTTAAGTCACTTAATCGTGGTACAGCAACACAGTAACAGCTCGAGCTGCTGCCTCCAGGGAGGGACCCCAACCAATGGAATCCCCTGGCTTTTGTTTCCTCACAATCACTATACCCATTCCAGTGGTTATTTTTGTGTCTGGGGTCTTGCTGTTGCTCCCTGGCTTCTGAAGAATCTCAGGGTGACTGACCAGGCCCCAGCTGGCCCCACAGGTGCCTTGGTTAGGCAAAGGGTTGGTGCTAATTCCCAGTTCCTTGTCTGGGATTCCAGCCATTCCCCCACCCCAGGCACAACTTGCAGCCCACACTGAGTTGCTTGCTCTGGGTGTACTCCCCATCTCTAGTTACCCCATTACACACAGTTTTCCATCTCTTCCCTACCCAGGGCACTTGGCTTTGCACCACCAAAAACACAAGCATGTAAAGCATGGGACTGCTCTGCAAATGCCAGTCTCACCCCCTGCCAACACTGGGAACTGGGCAGAGGGTACAGGCAGGAACTGCAGACAGTCCTTTGTTTCCCTTTTCAATACCCTCTCTCTGGGCTGCTGATCCCCTCAGACTCAGCTCATCATTCCCTTGTCTAAGTCACCTTCTCTTACTTTCTCCTTCCAGTCCCAACCTCACCCATTCCAATTTTGATACTCTCAGCCCCCTGTACCTGGATGCAGGAGGCAAGCCCAGAGCAGGGCACTTCAGCTGGAATTAGGCCCCAGGGCATACCTGAGAACCCAACCATTGTTGGGTGCCTATGACTGCATAAAGCTGCTTCAACAGCAGCACCTGCTGAAGTGAGAGGTAAAACTCAGCCCCCCTGCTGGAGGTGCTTTTATCCCCCAAATCCACCTCCTCAGTCAGTGCCACCAGCTGAGCCCTGCTCCAGCCACCACTGCACACCTTTAAAAGGGAATTTGAAACTACACATGGAATTTCTCTGTCTGTGCTGGGTCTGAGCTGGATCAACCAGCTGGTTTAAAGGCTACCAGGGCAGAGGCAGACACTCAGTGCCCTGCAACAGAGCTCATTTCCTTAGGAAGTAACCCTAAAATCAGCCTGGAAGTCTCCAGTTGTTCCTGTTGTCCTGTGCATGGAGCCTCATCTATCTCTCCAAATGTTTCTTTATCCCCTGGGTACTTCCTCACAAGGACATGCACTTTTCTGGGCAGCTGACACAATCCTCTGTGCCCTCCTGTGGCAGTGTAGGTATCCCCATCCTCCTCCCACACTGACTATCCAGAAACTACATATCTTGGCTAGAAAACCTTCTCCTGGTCGCTTCAGTGCTGCTCCCTCTATGACTCTGCTCCTGCAGCCCACACTGCACACACAGCTCAATTGATACTGAAAGAGGGCAGGGTTAGATGGGATATTGGGAAGAAATTCTCCCCTGTGAGGGTGGGCAGGCCCTGGTAAAGGGTGCCCAGAGAAGCTGTGGCTGCCCCATCCCTGGCAGTGTCCAAGGCCAGGTTGGACAGGGCTTGGAGCAACCTGGAATAGTGGAAAGTGTCCTTGCCCATAAATTGGATGATTTTTAAGGTCCTTTCCAGCCCAAACCATTCTGTGATTCCATGGTACAAGGGTATGATATCATCCTTCCTACACTGTGAGCAAAGTACTCACATCCAGCCCTCTGAAAGAAAGACCAATTAAATGCCTAAAACAGCAACTGGCCCATACACACTCTGGAGAAGGTCATCCATGGATATTGCCTCCCAGATAACACAGATGAATCTATCCAGTGGTTATCACATCTGTCTTGGTGTCCAAAGGGTTGAAATGAACCCCAGGGTCCATCCAGCAAACACCCTATTTTGCTGGCAGATTGGGAAGTTTAATTAATAGCAGGAATGTTTGTTGAGCTGCTCTGCCCGGTCGGGCTTGGTCCGTCAGAGATGATACATCCAGGAATGCCTCTGAAATCTGAGGCAAGAAAAGAAAACTTAAATGCACAAAAATGTTCTCATATTATGAGCCCATGCCCAGAGACTGTTCATGCCAGGTGCTGTTCATCAGCTCATTCCTTTGGCTCACAGAAATTTGGGGTTCCCATTAAACCCAGTGTTAACCATGACCTGCTCATTAGACATCATGTAGGGTACGGGGAGGTGGAGGGAATACCCATCCAGAAACTCCTACAGCCTCAAAACAGCTGACCCAGTTGGCCCAGTCTCCAGCAGTGTTTTATACCCTTCTGCAGGCCAATGTGCATCAAAGTCCATCCCAAACATCTCAGCTTTCCCCTTCTAGATGCATTAATTACATGAGCATCCAGGCAGCTCCTCCTGCAATGCCCAACAGGTGTCCTTATCCTGGGACAAACCACATTTCCTGTCAAAGACTGTGGAAAGGGAGACTTGGGGGGTATGTGGGAAGGACACACAGAAAGACCTGACTGTCTTCCTTCTCCATCACACACTGGTGAAAGCAAACCACTGTAACCAGGAGAACATCCACACAGAAGCAAAGCTGATGCACACTTTGGGACAAGATGAATTCTACAGGCACAAGGACCTGTTTCTGGGTCCTATAAAAGCTGGCTGCTTGTTTTAACCATGAAATAACAGCCCAGCTGCTGCTTTTAGCATGTATTTGCATCCCTACACAGTTGGCATGGGTGTGTGTGCCCATGCAGAGGGTGCAGAGCAGCACCACACTCTGGTAGAGCCACGGAGCATTGTCATGGATCAGAGTGTACATGGACCAGTGCTGGTTGTGCATCAACTGACAAAGCCTCAGGACTTCCAAAGATTCTGCTTTTACCTTCATGTGTTTTAAGAATATTCAGCCTGGCCCCAGGAGCTGCAGCCTGCTGGAGCAGGAGATGGATTCATGGCAGATTCTGTCTTACACTGAAAAGCCAAAAAGAGAAAAGTTTTGCAATAACAGGAATGAGGTGACCTCATAGATACTTTCTACACAAAGCCTTGGGGAGCTTGTGATTCCTCTCAGAGCTTCTAGTTTGCTTCTTATGACAAATTGTAGAAGTGGAGACTGTGGGAGGAGGCTGGGCAAGAGCCCCTTCACCAGGGAGTGACAGGGGTTTCATCCTGTACCTGGTTCTCCTTCCCTGCTGCAGTGCAGGGGTGTGTGTGCTCTGAACCAGAGCTGCTGTGCTTCCCTTCTCCTGGTCCCTGTGTGGGGGACAAGAGGGGACAGGGGGGAACCACTTCCCCCTTCAGTCCCTCTCACTGTCTGTGATGTCCCACCACAAGTGCCTTTGGGCACAGAAATACATGTTTTCTAACTGAAACACAGAGTTCTCATGGGAAGAGTTGATTTTCACCTGCAGCAGGTGGGTGAGGGCTCCCAGCAGAACACTGGGTGTAATTCCTTACCCGATTGCACGTGGGATAGGGATTTGGACATTCATTCTGTGTCTGGATTGAGTAATGTCTCTGGCAAGAAGAAGCAAGTTTGGGAAGTGTGTAATGGTGCCTCTCGTGCCATGAGAGCCTCGAGGGATTCCTGCCTGCAGAGGGAGGAGAGGACAGACCACCCATACAGGCACTGCCGGGTCTCCTGCTCACCCTGGGGCTCTCCCATGGGGCCATGTCAGAGCATATCCTTACCCAAACCTATGGATCTGCCTCCTCTCTGCCACTCTCCTCTCTCGTGGGATCACCCCTGAGCAGCCAGAGGAAGCAGCAGAGTGTGACTCCTCCGTGTCCTCAAATGAGGGGTGAAGGCTGAGCCGGATGGGGAGGAGGGAGAGCAAATTTTCATCTTATTTTTCAGCGGATTTTAAAAACACAGTCCTGAGCAGTGCAGTCAGACAGCAGGAGGGGGACGCCCATGGCGGGGGCAGAGGGTGGGAGCTGGAAGGGATCGAGATGTGCCAAGATGGGGAGGATGCTCCCAAAACACAGCAGGCAGAACCCAACAAATTCAACTGAGCCAACAATTCCACCTGGAACAACCTCAGGAGAGGGGAACAGGGCTGGTCATTTCCCCAGAGCAGCCCCTCTCTGGGCCAGGCAGTGCTTGGGGATTACATGAGCTGTCACCATCTCCATCCCCATCACCAGCAGCTGTGACTGGAAATGGTCTGGCAACTCCATCCCTCTTTCCAGGGAACCTGGGGGCTTCTGTGGCTGAGCTTCTTTGGTAGTGACAGTGTTTTCATGGAGCATCATAAATAAAGAGGCGTTGGGTGAACACCCACAGGCAGAGCCCCTGCTGCAGAGCCAGGAGTTTCAGCGCTGAGGTCACTGCTGTCCCAGCCCCAGTGTGTCCCAGCCCTGCCCTGGGAGGAGCAGGGATGGAGGCAAGGAGGGAGGGCACCCAGCTCAGCCTCCCCCAGCCCAAGGGAGAAAGGTAGAGGGGAGGAAAAGGGTTCAGAGCTGAGGGCAATGCTGTTCTGACTGAAAAAGCCACGAGTCACCTGCACTGTGGATCTTGATTGCTCATCCAAGTGAGGTGATAGCAGAGGAATGGCTGAACAGAACAGCTCTCCAAGGGAGCCATGGAGGGAAGCTGTGATGCCAAAAAACAAGCAGGTCTCCATCCTGCAAGGCTGTATTAGTGAAAGTAGGAGGGTGCAGGTTCAGAATAAGCTAAAAGAGGGGGGTTTTTTCAGTGTATAGTTATACTGCAACACATCCTGTGGATGCTGAGCTTGGGCTGATGTAAGAGCAAGCAGAGAACTTCAGGGAAGAGGTTTCCATTGAGTTGATTTATCTACACTCCTGGAAACTGCCCCTAGTTTGAGCAGTCCCTGCCCTGGGAGAGCCCATCCCTGTGGAGGAGGTGTTGACAGCTCTGCAGCCACCCACTTGTGGCCACTTTGGGACAGTGACTTATCCCTGTGCTATTCCAGGGATCAGCCCAGCCTGGAGCTGCCCAGGCAGCCTGGCTGGAACTAGACAGTGATGCCAAAGGTTTCTCTAGTCCCAAAGGACACAGAAGTCCAGTGCTGAGGAAACACATTGACATCAGCACTAAGGAGGCTTCAGGATCTCTCTCTAGTTCACACATTCCTGGAAATGAATAATTGCTTCCTCTGGGAGCCCCCTGCCCAGGGAAGAGGCACTTGCTTTGGAAAAAGCAGCATAAGGACAATCTGAGCCATCAGAGCTCCAGGCTGGGCTCTGTCAGCCAAAGCCACTCCTGGTGTGACACAGTTCTGGCCTGTTCTGGCCAAACTGGGCCACATCACTTCCACTGAAGTCCTGTCCCTGCAGAGTCAGATTCCGTCACACAGATGGACGTGCAGCACTGACCTGCACCATCCTCCTTCCCTGGGCTGTGGCCCTCTCCAGATGCCTTTGGAACGTGCAGGAGGGATGTCACCATTTCCAGGATTTACTGTTTATAGCCAGAGGTGCTATTTCTGTGCACAGCGAGAGGGATTCAACAGGGAAATAAATACCTGTAGAACAACCTCCGAGTCATTCCTCCCCCAGGCTGGGTCCTGTGCAGGGTCACATCCAAGAGGTCTCACTGGGGAGGAGGGTGAGTGTGATGGGATGATGGTGTGATCCAGACCTACTGGGCAGAGGGAAAGCATGGTGGCATTGTGTGGCATTGTGTCTAGCACAACATTGTCCTTGTGTGTCCTCTGCTCATGTGAGGTAAATACACTGGTATCTCTGTTTGGGGAAACTGAGGCAGGGAGCCAAGGCAGCCCAGTTCCTCCAACAGGGTCAATACTGAAGCTGTGGACAAAGCCTGGAGATCTTCTCATGGTCAGAGAAAGTTGCAAGTCAGAGGAGTCCAGCCTAGGATATGCACAGCCCCAGAAAATCCCTTTAGATCCTGCAGCACCCACATTCCTCCTCATCCATCTGGTTAAAAGACCCTCAGGGCTGGGCTGATAGAAAGAAGGTCTCCAGTCACAGGGAAGGACTGGAATCCAACATCTGAGGGTGTCCCCAGCAACAGGAAGGTGCACTCACAGTGTCAGAGGCACCAAAGCTGCTCCTGGGTGGTAACACTGCCATGTCAAGATGATATTTTGGGTGTGTTTGGGGTTTTTTCCCTAAATGTGGCCATTGTGCTTATTTTCCACACATCTTGACCTGTCTGGCTGGGGCTTCTCTCCAACACGCTGGGAGAATATGGAGCAACACAGAGGATGATTTCCTGATGTCCTTGTGACTGGTGAAAAACCATCCCACCTCCTTGGGCAGGAGCAAAGGGACCGGAGGACAGGGAGATCACGGCAGAGCTCCAGGTGGCAGGGAATGTCAGTAAGGGATTGGAGAGCCCAGATGTCACACTGGTTACATTACAGGGAGGAAAGAAAACAACTGGCCACAGATTAAAAAAAAAAAGCCATGAAGAAGCATGCAAAATTCTGGCCATTGCCCCAAATCCTGACATCAGCTCTCCTGTCAGTGCAGGGTCCTCCCCATATTCCTTTGTTAACACAGAGAGCAAACCCCACATCCAAGAAAATGAGAAAATAACAAGGGTAATAATATGATGATAATAGTCCTGGGTATCTGTTTTGATTCCCTGGCAAGGCCAGGTTGGACAGGGCTCGGAGCAACCTGGTCTAGTGGAAGCTGTCCCTGTCCATGGCAGAGGGTTGGAACTGGATGGTCTTTAAGATCCTGAGATTAGCTCAGCTGGTTAAAACTTGGTTGTAATAATGCCAAGGTCAGGGGTTCAATCCCCTGCATGGGCCATTGACTTAAGAGTTGGACTTGATGGTCCTTGTGGGTCACTCCCAACTCAGAATAGTCTGGGATTCTGTAATATGAGATCCAAACTCCATGATTCTATGACATTGCATTTCTGATCCTGGCTTTGACTTCCACAGTGCAACAGAAGGTGATGCCAAAGGGGTCCACGTCACGACACACTCCTGTGAGTGCCCTGTAGCTTTCAGAGGGGTTCCCAAGGACTGGGCAGGATTATTTGGTCATATCCAACTCAGTGTGATCTTTTCTTGCTTGGAGAAGCTGAGCTGGGGATGCAGACCTGCATCAGCCTCTGAGCCCACTCCAGAGAGCAGCCTGGGGTGGAATGTGCCACATCCCCCCCGCCCTCCCCAGGAGCTGCCAAGCTTTTCCAGCTCTCGGTGTGTGTGGGAGCCCCAGAGCCAGGAAAGCCCAGCAGCCTGTGAAAGGGCAGAGGGCAGCCTTTGCAGGGGCTGCTGTTCCAGCCTTGCTGCTGGGCGGGACGAGATAAGAGCATGGCCAGGAAATCTGAGTCAGCCCGGCCGGTAGGTGGGGTGGGAGCGATGGGAACACGCGTCTCGCAATGAATGATTCGGACAGTCCCAGCGCCTCTCCCGACACATCAAAACAACTTCTCAGATTGCCAGGGGATGGGGGAAGGCAAGAACCATTTTTCCTGTCTGTGAGCAGCGTGGTAAACAAGTGGCCTCTCCAGCGTGATTTCCTCCCCTCCTTGTGCTGCCGCTTTTATTCCCTGTAGGAAGCATTCCCAGGCAAGTCAGCCCACCTCCCTCTCCTCATTCATGGCTTGGACCTTTTCTTGGGGGACGAAAGTGCCAATTTGGGACTCACTATCCCATCTTGGCAGTGCCATCTCCTACAGAGAATGGGGATTCAGGAGAATGTTTGGGAGGCTTAAACAAGGACCCACTGGCACAGGTGGGGACTTTTGTCACCTGTGATTCCTGGCATGGTTTTAGTGCATCCACCCATGGTCACATCAGCCTCTTGAATCAGTTCAGTCTGTCCTTTTGTCCCATGTTTCAGCAGCATCCAGGATAAAATGCTCCTGCTCCATGGCTTTGGCATTGGTCCAGCACAACAGAATCATAGAATCATAGAATGGATTGGGTTGGAAAAGACCTCCGAGATCATCAAGTCCAACCCTTGGGCCAACTCCAGTCCCTTTACCACATCATGGCACTCAGTGCCATGGCCAATCTCACCTTAAAAACCTCCAGGGATGGGGAATCCACCCCCTCTCTGGGCAGCCCATTCCAATCCCTGAGCACTCTCTCTGCAAAGAAGTTTTTTCTCATCTCCAACTTCAATTTCCCCTGGCAGAGCTTGAGCCCCCCGTGCCCCCTTGTCCTATTGCTGAGTGCCTGGGAGAAGAGACCAACCCCCACCTGGCCACAACTTCCCTGATGTGGCACTTCCAGACAGTGCTGAGGTCACCTCTCAGCCTCCTCTTCTCCAGCACAAACACCCCCAGCTCCCTCAGCCTCTCCCCACACCACTTGTGCTCCACTCCCTTCTCCAGCCTCGTTGCTCTTCTACCTACCATAAACCTACCATGACATGACCTTCAACACAGCAAGCCCACAGTGACCTTCCTCATCATGGAATTATGCAACCAGCCAGGTCTTCCCCCAAAGGTCCCATCCCAGCGAGCAGAGGCAGAACCTTTCCTGGAAAGCTGGGATATACCCTGTTTTATTGGCACATGCCCAGCATTTGTTTGCACTGGTGGGAAGAAGAGGTACAGCCAGGAGGTGCACAGCTCTGTCTTGAGTAATTAAATATTGAAAGTAATATTCTAGTTGATTGTAATTGGGGGAAAAAAGGCTCTCTGGGGAGCAGGTTGTCATATCAGAAAAAACTTCTTTGCAGAGAGAGTGCTCAGGCATTGGAATGGGCTGCCCAGAGAGGGGGTGGATTCCCCATCCCTGGAGGTTTTTAACCTGAGCTTGGCCGTGGCACTGAGTGCCATGATCTGGTAAAGGGACTGGAGTTGGCCCAAGGGTTGGACTTGATGAACTCAGAGGTCTTTTCCAACCCAATCCATTCCATGATTCTATGATCTGGGGCTGGACACCTCAAACCCATCTGGGGCACTGCAACTCCTTGGGTATGGGTGGTTGCCCTGAGAGGTGAGGTCCATGGGGTCAAAATTAGGTGGATTTGACTTCACCTGTATGGAATTGGTTTAAACCAAGTGACTAAAATGTAACTCAGTGAACTTGAACCTTCTGCTCTGGTTGCTAATGACTGATACTGTTCAACTACATGTTCAAATATATGTCATGAACTGCAATAAATTGCACATCTTTGAGTGTCCATCAGCACTTCCACATGGATCCATATCCATGCTTTAAATTCTCTCCAGACTGTGAAATTGTTTCCATTTCCCCTGGCAGCTGCTGAGTCCTGCACACTTACAGGGTTTCAGCCCTTCAGTTATGCTCAGCTGGTTTGCCCTTTCCTTGCAGGACCGTGGCACACCCCACACATCCCACAGGCCCAGGGGCTGCTGGCTGGGCACCCTTGGGTGTTGCTTCATCATGTTTAAAGAGAACAGCTCCCAGTGTCCCCATATAGGGACTCAGCATCTCCCAGGGCTGTAAGCACCAATATTTGGCTTTTTATTCTGAATGACACAGGAAAAACGGAATGTCTCACCTCTGACCCCGTGAAGGGTCACACAGATGGCTTCCAGGCCCAGCAAAGCTTTGGGACATGGGATAATTCCCATGCACATGAGCTGTGCTGCTTCCTCTTGTGTAACTACAAGATATTTGCAGCTGCAAGTCAGAGGTCCTGCGTGCTCAAACCACAAGAGCAGAGCTGAGAGCTTTGCCAGGAGGGGCCTGAGCTGGAATTTCCTTCAAATGCATATTTAGACTAGGAGAGACCTGAGCTGTGGAGTTCACATCTGGGGCTGTCGGTGCTCCCAGCCAGGAGGAGGATGCTCAGGAGGGCTGTGCCTGTTCACTGTAGTTATCCACCAAGGGAATTGCAAAGCTCCTGGCGCTTCCACTCCTTTGGGTGTTGTTGAGCCCAAGTTAAGCAGTTGCTGAAGTTCAAAAATTGATGAAATCCATACCAAATCCATGAAAGCTGCACAGGGCCATGAAACCCCTCTGCTCAGAGGTTGAGCAGGTGAGGAATAGAGGGAAGGTGATTTCAAGCTGGAAAATAAGAACAGCAACAATGTCCACTTGGCTTCCAGGGCTCTGAAAAGGTGCAGACTCCCTCAGCCTGAGCTTATCCCCAGGAGCTGGAGGCTGTCAGACCTCCCTGAGGGTCCACTGACAGCCCAGAGCCAGACCCTGCCTTTGGGTCAACCATGCACAGCAGCCACAGCAGAGCAAGAAAATAACCATGGAGAATATAGAATGACAGAATCATAGAATGGATTGGGTTGGAAAAGACCTCCCAGATCATCAAGTCCAACCCTTGCCCCAACTCCAGTCCCTTTACCACATCATGGCACTCAGTGCCACGGCCAAGCTCACTTGAAAAACCTCCAGGGATGGGGAATCCACCCCCTCTCTGGGCAGCCCATTCCAATCCCTCAGCACTCTCTCTGCAAAGAAGTTTTTTCTGCTCTCCAACTTCAATTTCCCCTGGCAGAGCTTGAGCCCCCCGTGCCCCCTTGTCCTATTGCTGAGTGCCTGGGAGAAGAGACCAACCCCCACCTGGCCACAACTTCCCTGATGTGGCACTTCCAGACAGTGCTGAGGTCACCTCTCAGCCTCCTCTTCTCCAGCACAAACACCCCCAGCTCCCTCAGCCTCTCCCCACAGCACTTGTGCTCCACTCCCTTCTCCAGCCTCGTTGCTCTTCTCTGGCCCCGCTCCAGCCCCTCAATCTCTTGCCTCAACTCAGGGGCCCACAACTCAACACAACACTCAACATGTGTGTGTGTGTGCACGTGTGTCTCTGTGCACACAGGTGTGAGCACACCCTGGGCAGGGAGGATGGGGGGTGCACACCCTGCAGGGATCCACACTGTGAGGTTTTCAGCACCCAGTTGTGCCTCTGCATCCATTTGTGTCCCAACACACCATGTGTCTGGGTGGTGGGTGCTGTGTGGACACCTGTGACATCTCCATGGGCTTCCCTGTCCTGGTGTGTCGGGGATGTTCATGGAATCATGGGATGCTTGGGGTTGGAAGGGACCTTTAGATCACCTCACTCCAACTCCCTGCCATGGGCAGGGACACCTTCCACTAGCCCAGGTTGCTCCAAGCCCCATCCAGCCTGGCCCTGGACACTTTCAGGGATGAGGAAATTGCTGTGTTCCTGCAGGTATTACAGTTGTCCCAAAATCCACAAGGAGCTAAATAAAGTGTTTTTTATCAAGTGCTGCTATGGGGCCAGTACCCCAAAGCCCTGCTCTGTGATATCCCTTCTGCCTGGCTCTCCCAGACCCAGATGGGCACATAATCCCATGGATAATGTGTACCCACCTTCCAAGCTTCATCATCCAAGACGGAGACCTGGACCTATTCCCAAATCATCTCTTCCTGGGAGCAATCCTGAGCGTGTGCACAGGGAGGGCAGTGAGGGAATCCCAGTCCCTCAACACCTTCCTGCAGAGAATGTGCAGAAAATTCAATTTCTCCTGCTCGTAGCAGCCTCAGGAATTTGTTTTATAAGGGATTTTTCAAAAGGCAGGTTTGGTGTTTCAGAAGCAAATGACACCCTCCATTGGCAGTTCCACTGCCTTTCACAGTCCCCAGCACAGCACAAAGCCTGTGAGCCCCAGCACTGCTGCAAAACTCCACTTGGGGCTTGGCAAAGGGCCGTCAGAAAACAGGGAAATTTGTATATTCCAAAGAAATCTGCCTTCTCTCAACCAGATTTGCATAGGTCAAGGTGGAGCCAGGCAGTCACAGCCAAACTCCTTTTGGCTCGTGGGTGGATCAGCCCATGGATCAGCCCATTCCTGCCTCTCCTATTAGTCATTCCCAGCCTGGGCTTTTTTTTTTCCAGAAATACTTGGGAGATGACAGCTCTTCCTACAAATGCCCATATTTGCTTGCAGACTTGGATGCAGATGTAAAATCCTCCCTTAGTCATTTGGACTCTCATTTTTAATGGACTTTTCAACCTGAGGACATGCATTTGAAGATGTTCTTAATACAAGTTATTGAGCAAGGAGGGGGTGATTTATAAGCAAGCTGGGCTTGCCTGAAAGCAGAGCCTTGATTTATAGTTCAGCTGGGTGAGTTTTGTGCTCGAGCCACTTTTCATTTCAAGGGCTCAGTGACATGGTGGGTTTGGCTCAGGTGTGAGCCTCTGATTTTCCTGTAGGAAAGGATCTCACTCAGTAGGAGGGTGAAAAGCAGGATAACAGGTCAGTGTGCTATTCCCTCCCCAGGGAGTCAGGCTGTGAGCAGGGAATACCTGCTGCTGCTGGTGGTGTTTGGGGCAGTTGGGCAGGTGGGAAGTGCCTGAGCTCTCTAGTTCCTTGTAAAGAAAAAGCCTCCCTGATCCTTGTCAAGCCATGAAATCACGTAATTCCGAGAAGAATCATGGAATTATTGAGGTTGGAAAAGCCCTCTGAGATCATCTAGTCCAGCTGTTTCCCCAGCACCACCACGTGTTCCAGTGCCATATCCACATGTTTTTAGGATGGTGGTTGCACCACTTCCCAGGACAGCCTGTTCCTCTGCTTTGCTAACCTTCCAGTGAAAATATTTTCCCTACTATCCTATCTAAACCTCCTCTGGCACTACTTGAGGCTGTTTCCTCTCATCCTGACACTTGGTAGAAGGGCCCCACCCCACCTGGCTCCACCCTCCAGTGATGGAGTTGTTGAAGAACAACCCTGGGGAAAAGAGAATGTCAATTTTAATATGACACAAACCAATATGGCAAAAAGGAAGTCCTGTGAAATTCAAACCTTGCAGGGCTCCTTCCTCCTGCCCAAGCAATCACAGCTCACTTTCTGCTCTGGCCACAAGCTTTCTTTACTTCCAGTGTCCATGAATCACATAGGGCTGGGCTGGTAGTAAAGCCCACACAGTGAGCACTGGAAATCCGGGCACAGGACGTCCTTCCTCAGCTTTGAGAAAACAATGGATTTTCTTTCCTCTGTTGGGGTTGTCCTATCACCCTGCAGGATGTGTTCACTGAGCTCCAGGTCTCAGCCTGATCTGCAGGTCCCACCTCAAAGCCTGCAGCAGCTGGAGCAGCTGTACTTCAGGGTCTGTTCCTGGTGGTCATCTCCTTATGGTCATGGTTCTAGTGGAGACACCACAGCAGGAATCCCAGCATGGGGAAGATGTGGACAGAGAAGGTCCCAAGTTCCTCTCCACCTCTGCCAGCAAGTGCATCATCCCAGTCTGGAGATGGCAGCTCCTTCCTTGCTCACCTCACATCCCCTGGGTGGCTCTGGACCCTCACCCAAAGCTCCACATAACATCAGTGCAGCCACCCCAAATCCCCAATGCTCAGAAAGGGCAACAAACAATGGGAAGGGCAGCAAACTGCCTGGGCACAGACATAAACTAAAAGGAAATCCTGAAAAGTCCTTGGCATCTGATGTAGTTTCCTGCCTGCTAAAAATAGAGACCTTACACTTGTGAATGAAGAGCAAGAATTCAGGGTTCTCCCTGTAGTGGTAAGAGGAGGGCAGGGTGTGCTGTTCCATCAGTGCCATCCATGGACAGTGAAGGCAACAGGTCATAGGGGAGAGGAAATCAATTCTTGCTAATATTGATAAAAATACATAGTCCCAAGCCCTGCTGAGGCCAACTCCTGTGTCACACACGTGTGGCCCCACACCTGGAGAGGCACCTGAGTGAGCAAAAGCCACGAGACACACATGGTCATGGTGTTCGTGGTGCTGGTGGAGGATGAGGATGAGGATGAGGATGATGAAGGTGCTGCAGGACTTGGCATGGATTGGGATAGCAGCTGGGTGAGGCTGTGGTGTGCAAAGTGTGGTTCCACCTTGTGAAAAGGAAATCCAAGGCCTGGATTGTTCTGTGAACGCTCTGAAATCATGTAAGAGCACCACAAGATCTGGTGGCAGTGAGGGGAGGGGAAAGCAGCTAAATGCAATGACAAGTCCTGTTGATGGATCTGAAGCCAGAAACTTCAACATGGCCAAAAATTATACTGGGGATGTTTGTAATTGGTGTTTCTATGTGAGACCACCCAAGGAGAGGGGCTGAGCTGCTTGCTTGCAGCACGAGGGATAAGAAGCAACTGTAAAACCATGATGGATTTGGCAGTTCATGAGTAGGAACTGACTGTGGCATAAGGATATGCAGACCTGATGAGGGGAGGAATATCCCTGAGCAGCTATTCCTCACCCACCACCAAATCCAGCCAGACCCAATGCTGGGAGTGGGAGGCTTGGAAAGGACCTGAGGGAGCCCAGTCCTTCCCAAGGACCTTCTCAAGCACCTTGGGAAGGACCTGAGGGAGCTGGGTCCTTCCCAAGAACCTTCCCAAGGGCTCTGGGGCCCTGGGCTCAGGGCTATGCAGCTCCATGGTTGCCAGCTGAGGAAAGCTGGGACAGATGTGCACTGTTGCACCCACAGCATCCCTGAGCAGGGGCTGGCACATGGAATGGGCTGGGAGAGGTGAGAGATGCTGCCCTGGCTCTTCATGGATCACGGAATCACGTTCCCCATCCCTGCCCATGCAAAGCAAAGCTGAATCCAACACAAAAATATAGACCAGGGTTGGTGTAGTTTGTGTTGCTGAGCCAGGCTGAGTGCACCAACATGACATTGCTGCACCTTCCTAGCCCAGGGGCTGTGACCTGGCAGCCAACAGTGCCAGGTTGTCTTATCCCAAGTCCTCTCATCCCACAGTGTCACCATTTGAATGGCAGGGAAAGCATTTAACTGTCACTTCATGGCACTAAGGGCAGGTGCTGGAGCCTGGAAACACTTGACATGACTTTTTGTGGTGTCCAACAATTCAACCTGCCAGCTGATGCTAAAATCCCCTCCTGGTTTCTGGGAGCAAAACTAAGCGGAGACAGTTTAGTTTTGCCAAACTGGGCAGGTTCACTGGACACTGGGGGAGGTGGAGCAGCTCTGCTCAGCTTTGGAGGCCCCAGTTCAAACCCTTGCCAGGGTGCTTGCAAACAGGACAATCCCTGGGATCCAGAGCAGGAGCCTGTGCTCAGAGCTATGGAACCAGGAGCAAGGGCTGGCAGACCAGGAGCTGGTCCACCCCTGCACCCCAACCCTAGTGCTGACCATGCTGCTGCTCCAGAACATCCAGCCCGTGTCCCAGGAGGGATGCTGGACCCACAGGGGTGCAGTGGGGTGTGATGTGTCCCCAGAAACATGGGGACTGGCTGCAGGGATGAATCGCCTCCTCGGGAACATTCAGGTAAATCACAGTTTACTCCCCAAAATCGGGACAGTCCCAAGGTCTGCTGGAGGAGACAGCCCCGCCAGCCGGTCCCACACAGACAGAGCTGGCAGTAAATTCACTTTTTACTTGCTTTTTCCAGCTGCAGTGGTTGCTCACACCACCCTGTAACATCAGGGCGGTGAATCATGTTCCCGTTATATCCCGCTCTATCCCAGCGCGGCCCCAGAGCGCTCGGAGGGAGCGCTGAGGAAAGAGACGTGGGTTTGGTGGCTGTTCTCCTCTTTGTCACCCCTCTACGAGGCACAGGAGTGGCCAGGGGTGGCACCAGGGGAGGTGACACCCTTCCCACCACAGTGCCACATTCCCAGGGGATGTGCCAGGCTGGCAGGTTGCTCCTGGAGCTTTTCACTCCACAGGATTGATCCTCGGAGGAGTTTCCAACAAACCCTCCCAGAAAACTTTCATTGCTCTATTTTAAAATTATTATTTATTGAATTATTCGTTTTTAAAAAGCTTAAGCGCTCCCTCTGCCGGGTTTGGACGGGAGAGGGATGGGACGGGAGGGGATGGATTAGTCTGTGTCACACAGAGGCTGGAGGAGGGACTCGAGGGCAGGGTCAGCCCAGCGGTGCTGCTCCAGATGTTTGATGATGCTGCCCTTAAACACCAGGGCCATGGGGAATGAGGAGGTTTAAAGTCCTTTAAAGGCTACCCAGGGGATGTTGTGCTTCCCATCCCACCACAAACAGAGAGAAAAATCCCACAAGATGTTACAGATCCTGCGTTTTTGTCCTGTCGTGCTGAGGCTGCTCTTGGGAACTGCTGGATTTGGGGTGTCCCACTCGCAGCAGCTGCAGAATTGCTCTGGGGGTTCAGTCTGAGCATGTCTTGCTATGCCTGAGGAAGGTCCCACATCCTGGGTGTCAGGGCCAGAGCCCCCACCCTGCATCCAGCCCTGGCTGCTCTCCTGCCCCAGCTCCCAGCTGAGCCCCACCAGGATCTGCTCCATGAGCCAGGGACAGAGCAGGATCCAAGCAAAGTCCATGTCCCCTTCTCCATCCAGTGCAGATCCTAATTAAACCAAACTCCTGGGTAGGACCCCACTATTTCAGAGAAATCAAGTGCTCACATACCCTGGAGCTGTGTAAAAAGCAGGGGTAGTTTTTTCCTCATCCAGAGAGATTTTCAGTGATGTTTTGGGTCAGGACATCTGCCTGCAGGTGAGTTTGGGCACCTCCAGTAAGTTCTCAGGTGCTGGGAAGTGTGTGTGTGAGTTCCCAAGACCAGAGGTGATAGAAATAGATAGAGGGATCTGGATAGACTTGAGAGATGGGCTGATTGCAATGGGATGGAGTTCAACAAGGCCAAGTGCAGGTCCTGCCCTTTGGCCACCCCAACCCTTGCAGCGCTCCAGGCTGGGCACAGAGTGGCTGGAGAGCAGCCAGGCAGAAAGGGACCTGGGGGGACTGAGGGACAGGAAGCTCAAGAGGAGCCAAGAGTGTGCCCAGGTGGCCAAGAAGGCCAATGGCATCCTGGCCTGGATCCAAAGTAGCGTGGCCAGCAGGCCCAGGGCAGTGAGCCTTCCCCTGGCCTCTGCCTTGGGGAGGCCACACCTTGAGTGTTGTGTTGAGTTGTGGGCCCCTGAGTTGAGGCAAGAGATTGAGGGGCTGGAGCGGGGCCAGAGAAGAGCAACGAGGCTGGAGAAGGGAGTGGAGCACAAGTGCTGTGGGGAGAGGCTGAGGGAGCTGGGGGTGTTTGTGCTGGAGAAGAGGAGGNCCATTCTATGATTCTATGAAATTCCTTCTGGTCCAGATGTGAGGAAGATCTTCAACAAGAGCAAAACATAATCCAAGGACTGGCAAAAATAAACTTACATGTAGTTTTAAACCCTAGAGGAGAGGGGATGGATGACAAGCATGGAAGGTCCCACAGGGGTAGATGATCTCTCTAAGGGGAGAAAGTTACACAAACCATAAAAAAGGGCTGGACTCAAATTTACACTCAGTAGGAAACTGTGAGTAACTGTCTCCTTTAATCTGGAAACATAACAGCAGGCAGGAGCAAGGGAGTATGTCCTGTGGCAGAAAAGCTGAATGAGTCATGTACTCCAGTGGTTACTATGGAGTTGTTTACATGTTGCTTTGCAATTAAAAAAAAAAAAAAGAGGGAAAAAAGCTATAGAACTCACCCCAAATTAACTAAATAGTGGGATTTAAAAATAAAAAAAAGAGGGAAAAAAGCTATAGAACTCACCCAAAACTAACTAAATAGTGGAGTTTAAAAATAAAAAAAAAGAGGGAAAAAAGCTATAGAACTCACCCAAAACTAACTAAATAGCAGGACGTTTGTACAAGCTGGTAACACAAAGAGGAATAACTCAACAGGCCAAGGATGATTCCAGGAGGAGTCCAGAGGGCTCAGGGATGAACTCACAGAGTAACCAATCCCCAGACAAACTGCCTCTCCCAGTGCCAGATGGGTGGAAGGTGGCAAGTGGGATACTGGTGCTTTTTTAAGGATTCTTGAAGGAATATGAAGAGCAACAGACCTGAAAATACAACTCCCATGTTAAGCAAACTGGATTTCTACAGACCAGGATTCCCAGAGAGAAGAATCAGCTGAAGGGCATCAATGTGGCTTTTGCCAAGGGAAGTCCCACCTGGCAAATATTAAAGCTATTTGAGATGTGCAGCTGGAGGCTGAAATGATCTGGCATTAACAGCCATTATTTGGATAATTTACAAATTAATAGTTTTGGGGGGGAGTCTGTAACAAAGAATGGGAATGAAATAAAGGGATGGGAGTTTTTGTCCCTGGGGATTCCCTAGGAACACATGGTTTCCATAGGAAATTCATTGCCAGAAAGGAATAGGCCAAATTAATGGCACCAAAATACATCAGGTGACATTGAGGGAGCCCCAAACCTGTGGAGATACAAAGGTGCTCCAGGCAGCATGGCTGTGATTGCCATTTCCACACAGCTTTGCAAGGCCTATGGAAGTAGCTGAGGCTCCAGGCAAGCCTTGGGTTGCAGAGGTGCACTCTGACCCTGGAGCCATTCCTGCAGCTGATGCCGTGAGTGCCCCCAAAAACAGGACTCTGAGCCAAGTTAATGTGGGAAAAAGGTACATTCTTTAATGTCCAGTCTTAGGGCTTTTAGGAATACATGATGACATCGTGCCCCCCCCCTCCCAGAACACTGATTTCCGTGGGTTTTATAATATGATCCCTCCAATCATTACTTTACACATTTCTCAGTCCAGCCCCAGTCTCACCTCTGTGCCATCCCCCAGGATTTGGGGCTGGGGTCGTGCGACCCTCTGTTCTTCATCAGCTCCTCTTCCTCTGGCTTTGGAGTTCTTCCAGTGTTCTTAGACTCAAGGTTGTTGGCTTATGTTTGGTCTTGTTGTGCAGGCCTTTCTGATGGTCTTTAGCTCTTGTACCTTGCAAAGAGCCTAAACAGCTAAAAGAATTTGAGCTACTGATAAATGCTAAGGGTTAGGATAAACAAACAATGAACTTAAGCTGTTAAAAATATGAACACTACATTTGCTACAGTTCCTGTGTTCTTAAAATCTACAAAAAATCAAAACCCCCTTCGGCCTCAAGCTCCAGGACACAGCTGGGAGCAGGGAGAGGCTGTCCCACAGCAGCACCCACGGGTGATGCTTTCCCTGAGGAAGAGGAGTAGAGTTCCAGCCACTGAAAGCTGTGGCCAAGTGGTGGAAACCAACATCAGCTGTCCTGAGGCACATGCTGGCACCAGGGAGGAAAGGAAGGAACTGGAATGGCATCCAGCATACCCAGTGGGATTGCAGCACACATGGGCTCACGTGGCCTCTGTGGCACAAAAACGCTGCTCTGAGTACCACAGAAATAGCATTTCCTTTCTCTCTGCCCTCAGTGTCTTATTAAGGCAGCGGGGAGGCCCTTGGCTTGCCATGGCTTTGCAGTGTGGGAAGGGCTGTCTGATCCCAAACTGGGGCTGTTTACTCAGAAAGGCAGGAGGGAAGCGAGAAATTCCTTCCTGCAAGGAGCCCTGGAAGTGGGGCTGGGTCCTGGCCAACATCCACCCTCCTCATGGGCAGCTCCTGTGCTCTCCCCAAAGGGCACACTCCCTTTGCTCTCCCCAAAGGTCACACTCCCTTTGCTCTCCCCAAAGGTCACACTCCACAGTCACTGCAGCTTTTTGGTTTAGGAAATACCAGCTGGGATGTCCTGTCCCATTTGAGCAGAGCTGAGTGTGGTCTTGCCAAGCTACTACAATAGACCCTTCCCTGCAGCCCTCCAGCCCCAGCAAGTCTCTAAGAAATCTGTGAAGAAAAAGGAGGCTCCAAGTCCCCTGGGCTGCCTGGCACACTCAGCATCCTCCTGTGCCCTTCCCTGTGGGGGAACTGCCCAGAGGGGAGGGGAGATGGGAAAACTGCCTTGAAATCTTTTGGTTTAGAATATCCAAGCGCATCAAGGTAACATGTTAAAGCACGGGGCCAGAAAAAACACTGCTTGTGATCCCAAAATCCAGCACCTTCCCAGGGGATCCAGCACCCAGCTGGCTGCACAGTGGGGGAGGGCACACCACAGGTCCCTGCTGTGACCAAACAGCCACAGAGCAGCTCAGCCCTAAGACACAAGGGAAAGATGAGACCTGTGCACCCCAAAGTGCCCCCAGGGCCCATCCTGTCCCCAAGCTCCTCGCTGGCCCAAGGCACTGTGCTCCAAGGACTCAAAAATGTAAAATGAGGGTTATTCCAAGCACACCTTTCCCCTGTGCTTGCAACATCAGAGGTGTACTTTGCTATTTCATAGCAAAGAGTATTTTATTATTATTATTTTTGGAGTATTTCTCCTCTCTAAACCCTAAAAGTTCAGCCCCTCCCAGGTCTAGAGGTCTGAGGTGGGGCCAGCATTACACAGCTAATGCTCAAGAAACTGGCTTGGTGTGGAGTCCTGAGGCTTGTGGAAAAAAGCACATTCAGAGAATTTCTCTGCTCTGTGGCAACTCCCACTTCCTGCTCCCCAGGAAACCCCAACACACAGCGAGTGAAAATCAAACGGGACTCACACCCAACTGCAGCAGCGATAAGAAATTTGGTTCTGATCCACACCAGGGAGAAATGCAATTAACTGCCAGTTTCTCAGAAGCCAAAAGACTGAACGTTTGCCAGGAGGCTAAAAATAAACCAAAGTGTGCTCTATTTAAAGGCACGTACTAAGAAATGCCTCTGTCCTTGATGAAATAAACTGCGACTTCCAGCAAAGCACTATTTTCCAGCAATTTGGGGGGAGCTTTGGCAGCTGGAGAATAAACATTAAGTCCAAAAGTTTTAACACTTTTTAAAAGAACGACCTCGTGGCTGGAGCTGTGCCAGTCCCTCTGACCAGCAGCAAACTGGGGCGCTCTGGGCTGCAGCAGGAAGGATCTCTGTTCCATCACGTCAGACCAGCGTCCCCGTGTGGCTGGAGAAGAGTCTTTACTTCAGGGTTTGACTGAATTTTCCTTATTTACATTCATTCTTTAGGAAATAAGTGATCCTTTCCATGTAAATAGAGACTACAAGTTCCTGTGATGTGGTTGAAGGAGCATTTACAGGCATCTGGGCAGGTGGCACCTCCAGGTGTCTTGAGAAGGAGCATCTCAGCCTCTCCAGCCAAGCATGAAGAGTGACAACACCTTCAGCTCTGCATGGAAACATCTCCAGCATGCTTGGGAAGGGAGTGTTTGCACAGGGAAAACTTTCAAGACCCCTGGGGGAAAGGAATCATGCCAGAGCTCAAAAACACTTTAACTTGACAGCAAACCCCTCTTAAAGCTACATAAGAACATGGTGTAGAAACAGAGCTGAGCAACGAACCACAGAAAGGATGTCTGGGCTGGTTAAACAAAGCATTATTTTAATTTCAAGATTTTATAAATATGTATTTACAATAGGAAGGTATCAATCCAAAGAGGTAAATGTACAGACCCCAGGTGTTGCTAGAACACAGGGAGAGGGACTATGGTAATGCAATCCCACAATTTACAACACCCATTATTCAAAGAGAAACCACGTTCTTCATTTAAAATACCTCATCCAAAGTTTTCAACATCCACACAAACTCCTTGAACAGAATCACATAAGAAGGAACAGCCCCTTTTTGAACAGATTTTTAACTCAGAACACACCACTCTCTGCCATCCCAGTGAACACTGCAAGCCAACATCTCATGATCCTACAAAAGGCTTTTTTTCCCAGCACATTGCATGGATTCCAGAAAGGTAAAACCCTGTCAGTCACATTCCCTGCTAATCCCATCCCCCTACACCCTCCTGGCCTGAGGAAAAGCCCCATGGCCCCAAGAGGACACCCAATGGCCTCACTGTAACAGGTCAGTCAGTCAAGGGCTGCTCTCACCTCCTCCTCCTGCTGGAATTGTGTGTGCAGCCTTCCCTGGAAACTGCTACACTCTCCAAACAGGCACAGGCCTGCAGGGAGAACAGGAATTCCCAGAAATCCAGGGGGTTTGGATCTTACTGTGAGCTGTGAATGCTTCACAGAAAACAGAGCCTGGAGCTGCTCAGAGTTCACTTTCTGCAGCTTCCATGAGATTTCAGTGATCTTCCCACTAATCCAACAGCTCCACTTCTCTAATATCCTTCACTGTAACCCCTCAGAGACATTCCAATCACAGAATGAGGAATGCAGGGCCAAAAGGTCACTACCTAAACTGTAAAAGAAGCAGCAACAACCTCCAAGAGCAAAACACAGCAATGTCCACCACAAACTATCTGAGGCACCAACTGCTGGAGGAGTTGAGGAGTTCCCAGGTGACAGAAGGCTCAGCTTGTGCATGGCTTTTCTGAAGAATCTCCAAAAATTATCTCTTAATTCATCCAGTAGTTCTAAACCTACAGGAAAACCACCTAGGATATTTTTGATTTAAAGTCTAAGTGAATTAATTCTCATTAATCAAACTAAAGAAAGGACTTAAACACAAACTGCTAGTGGAAAATGGAATATAAGTTGCCAGGAGTGTTAACGTCAAGTCTTGCACCATTTATTTACTTCTTTTGATTCACACCTCGTTTGCAGCTCCCAAACCTCATGGTCTGAGCAACACTGTCTGTTGGTCACTGCTGTGAATCCAGCCTGGCTTGAGGCTTCCACCCAACTCAGGATGCTGTTTGGTCCTCTGTAGCCACAGCCTGCAGAAGGCAAAATAGAAGAAGAAAAGGACAAGAGAACTGTGAGTCACTGCTGTGATTTGGGGGCAAGACCTTCATTTCTGTCAGAGACTGAGACAGGGCTGGGCCTCTAGGTAAGCACTGCCATGGGAAAAGAAGCAAATCAAAATCTTCAGAAGCAAATCAAGCTACAGAAGAGGATGATTCCAGCACAGAGTACCAAGACAAGTGTATCACTGTTTGAGCTTCTGATCACACTGATGGCAATAACTCCAGCAAATATTTGGGAACTTGTGGCAGCCAAACTCCCTCTCCCCAGAGTCATCTAACACAGACAGAAAAAGCAGTAAAGCAGCAGTTAAATGACAGCATAGAAGTGGGAGAGGGATGGCTGTGCCTGCTGCTGCAGGGACCCAGGGAAGGATGAAAACCCAGTACTGGGGCAGAAAAGGAGCTGTTGAGAAAAGATGGCTGGAAAGAGGAAGAACATAAAGGGCAGTGGCAGCCCTTTCAGCTAAGAATATAAGGATAAGTACACCAGCCATATCCCAGGAACTCCTATGGCACTTGGCCATGGCACCAGCAAATTACTGAACACTGCAAATGGGACTCGATGACAACAAGTAGCAAGAGACTCTGTGATTTAAGTAAGAGGAAGTAACGTGTGAAGGGTCCCACTGCAGAACTCCAAATAACAACTCTATTCTGCAGCCACAGCCTTGTTTCCAAAGCCCTGGAATCTCACCTGCCGCAGGAACTGCTTTCCAAGGTAGCTGGTTGCCATGCTGGTCAGGTTCTTTCTGCTGCCAACTTTACACCTGATGTAACCATACAGGTTGGCTCCCTGGAGCACCACCCCCATCACAACCACTGCCTGTGGCACAGGAAAATCCAGTCAGTCACAACACCTTCTTTGTACAGTGCAAGATCCACTGTGGGGCTGAGGAGGGAACTCACCAGCCACTTGACTTTGAAAGAGAAGAGGGCACTGAAGGCAAAGATCACCCAGATCATAGGACAGGTAATCAGGCCTAACCAGAAAATTCGGGACTCTGCTTCAGATGAGGTTTTACTCCCTTGTGCTGATACCTAGAAATAGAAATGAAGATCACAGAATCACAGAATATGCTGAGCTGGAAGGGACTCACAATGATCATCAATTCCCACCCTCAGCCCTGCACAGGACCATCTCCAAGAGTCACACCCTGTGCCCCAGAGGATCAACAAGCTGCTCCACTGTACAGATCTCATTGTCCTTAGAACAGTGCAGAATCTCTGGGGTTTGCCTCCACAAAACAGCACTGGGTGATTTCAAGATTAATTTCTACATCACATTAAGACCTCTCAGAAACAGAAAGTGCATCCATTTATGGGATCTCTTTGTCAATTTTCTGTCAGAAAGAGTAGAGGCAGCTGCATTAAATCCTCTTGTAATGCCTGGGGTTAAAAGGTTAAGTTTGAGAAATATGACATTTACTGCATGGTTTGGTTACAAAGCTTAGAAACACCCAAAGGAATAATTTCCTGCCTCCAAAAACAGAGACAAGCAGAATTTCACTATTACAAGCACTATTAGAAATAAATATTAATACTTCTAGGCATCCAAGAAGGGTGATTTTTCTCTTTACAAGCACAGAGGTCTGACTCACACCACATTATTGATTTTATAAAGTCTGTACAGGGCAGGAGACCCCAAGCAAACATCCCCTATAAGAGCTAAAAAATCTGGACTGGATTACCATCTCATAGGCATGTTTACACCGACAGTTTACACCACCAGCAGTTCAGCTCACTTAGCCCCTTTCCCAGTGTATTTTAGTCGTTCTAAACCAGCACTGTTTTGAGAAAGAATGTGCCTGCAGTGAGTGCACAGACTGGGCTGGAGAAAGGTTTGGGTTCCATCCCCCCAGCACTGCAGTGCTCCCAGAGGATACAGGAAATGATCTTCACTGAACTCCACATCAGCTCCACTCAGAGACAGTCACAGGACGGGTTGGGTTGGAAGGGACCTGAAAGCGCATCCCATTCCACCCCCTGCCATGGACAGGGACACCTTCCACCAGCCCAGGGTGCTCCAAGCCCTGTCCAACCTGGCCTTGGACACTCCCAGGGATGGGGCAGCCACAGCTTCTCTGGGCACATGTGCCAGGGCCTGCCCACCCTCACAGCCAAGAATTTGTTCCATATATCCAACCAAAAGCTAATCTTCCAGTCTGAAGTCATCCCCCCTCGTCCTGTCACCAAGATAAAAGATAAGGATGTGACATGTTGTGAGTGTCTGACAGGTGGGACACCAGAGAAGCAGCAGGAGCCACTAGGGACACAAAGGCTGAACAACAGCCAGGACCAATGCTGGGCATTTCTTCCTACCTCCAATAGTTTTCCTCAGGAGATAAAAGCTACTACATCTAGGACAAGGGGGCACGGGCTCAAGCTCTGCCAGGGGAAATTGAAGTTGGAGAGCAGAAAAAACTTCTTTGCAGAGAGAGTGCTCAGGCATTGGAATGGGCTGCCCAGAGAGGGGGTGGATTCCCCATCTCTGGAGGTTTTTCAAGTGAGCTTGGCCGTGGCACTGAGTGCCATGATGTGGTAAAGGGACTGGAGTTGGCCCAAGGGTTGGACTTGATGATCTGGGAGGTCTTTTCCAACCCAATCCATTCTGTGATTCTGTGATCAGCTGGTCCAAGCTCACATCAGAAAATTTAAAGGCTACTGATGTGATGTGGGAACCTTTACAGCATTTCATGTGGAACTTTTAGGTTACTTACATTAAGCTCAATACCTTGTGAGAATTTTTAAGTCACTCAACAATCAAAAAGCTCATCCAGCAGCCTTTGTGAAAAAAGACCTGTGGCTGAAAGTAAAGGTACCTTGTGCAATCTACTCTCACAAGCACAGCCACCTATTAATAGGAGCTTCATAAAAGAGAAAACAATTAAAAGATTAAAAAAAAAATTGAGTTTACCTTCCTGGCTTCAAATACCCAGTGACTTCTACCATCATCATCCACCTGGTTCCACCAGCGCAGACCAACCATCAGGCGCCCTGTGACATTCTGAAACCAGAAGAGCAATGAGCTTTGGGTCTCCTGCTGAAAGAAACCTTTTCCTAAAGTTCAGCTGCCTGGATGGCTGTTTTCCATTGTGCTTGTGTGTCCCACATTTGGGAAAACAAAATTAAAAGGTCCTTATGTCCACAGCAATCTATTTTCTAAGCTGTCCAGTCAAATGCCAGATTACTGGGAGGCTGATCTGTGGTGATTCAAAAGTGATCTGATAACAAAGCTTGTGTTGTCTCTAAAGAATTGATTTGATTTTCAAAATGAAACCAGGTACACAGACTTATTATCTCACAACACACTTAGCAATCCATAACAGAACTTGAGGGTATTTTTGGGTATCATTTTGCATCAAAGGCACAAAGAAATTACTTTTTTGAGACATGAACATCACTGTCAATTATTTTCATACAGTAAGGCAAAGAAAACAAAAAGCATAAGAGGAACTTACCTTTACAGCCCAAAAGTCACAGGACAAGAGGAGGATAATGGTGACCATACAGGCAATAAAGCTGCTAGTTAAGAGCTCACAGAGCAGATAGACAACTATGGCACTGACTCGGAAGAATAAGTGGAAAAATGATGCCACTGGGTGCCTGGAATGAAGGACAGGACAGTCACAGCTCCTTCACACAAATGACACTGCCATGAGATCTCCCAGCAACTCCCAGGATAAGGATCAGCACCATAACATGAACCCAGTGTGCAAGGACTTCTGAAAATATGGGAGAAAAACTGACTGGAAGCTCACCACGAGGAAGAGGCATTCTGCATGCAGAGGTATCACACATGGAGGCAGGATTTGGGGTGGGAGGGGACAGGAAGCTTTACCTGGTGTTCAACATAGGGCAGTTTTTATGGGGCAATTTAAGAGAGAACTCCTCTGAAGGAAAAATCCCATTTCTCAACCCAGTAGATTCACCCTTCTTTCCTATTTCATGGAATCATGGAATGGTTTGGCTTGGAGAGAGCCCTCTGTGGCCACTGACCTTATTTTTGACTTTTTTGATCTCCTGGATAAATCATCATCTGCATCAAAGAGAGACACATCTTCAATGTCATCACTGTCCTGAAGTGGAGAACAGAGAAAAGGGTTACACGAGAAAAATGATCCAGTTCTCAACTTCAAGCAGGGTCTGTTTTGATCACCCAGAAAAGAGCTCAAAAATAGTTAGGGAAGAACATGAAGACACAAAACCAAACATTCATAGCATCATGAATATCTTGAGTTGGAAGGGACTCAGAAGGACCATCCAGCCCCATCCCCAAGAGTCACCCCCTGTGCCCCAGAGCATCATCCAAACCCTCCTGCAGCTCTGGCAGCCTTGGGGCTGTGCCCACTGCCCTGGGGAGCCTGCTCAGTGCCCACCACCCTCTGGGGGAAGAGCCTTTCCCTGAGATCCAACCTGCCCCTGCCCTGGCACAGCTCCAGCCATCCCCTGGGTGCTGTCCCTGGTCCCCACAGAGCAGAGCTCAGTGCCTGCCCCTCGGGAGGAATTACTGACTGTTTCGATTTGTGCTCTGTGAAACTGCCAAGCTCAGACTGTGAGTCCAACGACCCTTCCCACTCCCCCAGTGCCAGCCCAGCCCTGGCGCTCCGGAGCTCATCCCAGACTGTTCCCAGGGTCTCACAGGTCCTTAACAAGCACGTGGGTTTTAACGAGCAGCCTCAGAAACTTGTTCTTCTCGCCTGAGTAACAACCCAGGTGCGATCATATCTTTGTTACTGAACCTTCAGGGCGAGTTCCCGACCCGAACTGTGGCCAGGATGGAAAACTGCTATGGCTAAAGCCCACCCTGCTGTGCCCCGTACACAGCGGTCCGAAGTGACACCCCTCGGGTCTCGCTGTCCCCGGCAGGGATCGGGAGTGTCCCAAACAGCCACACACGGGCTGCTGGTCACGACAGGCGGGACCTGTTGGCGACAACCGCGGGCTGTCGGTATGAGCAGGCCGGCGGCAGCAGGAGCGCCTCTGCGTCCCGGGCCCTGAGGCTGCTGCCCATATGCCGGTACCGATGCCGGGCCTGATCCCAATCCCAATCCCAATCCCGATTCGGGCTACAGCTGCGCGGGACCGGTCCCGGTTCCATGCACAGGCCCCGCTCCCCTCTGCTGACAATCCCGGTCCGATCCTGGTCGCGACTGCCCGATCCCTGTCCTATGACAAACGCCCAGGGCCCCGCTCCCGTTCCCAATCCCGTTCCCAACCCCAATCCCGGTACCATGGTCGGAGCCGCCACTTCCGCCCCGCCGCGAGCGTCACCCCCGAATACCAATCGCAACGCGTTCCCTCCCCGCGACCCCGCCCCTCAAAAACCGCGCGTGCGCGCTGGCCGGGGGGCGCGGGCGCGAGACGTGTCCGCGCGGCGCTCCCGCCAAAGGCCTTGAGGGGAACGGGGCGGGGCGGGGCGGGCACGGGCTGAGGGACAGCGTGGGCAGGGACACCGGGACACGGACACAGCCACAGCCACAGCCACATGGCTGCCCCGTCCCCGGAAGTGTCCAAGGCCAGGTTGGACAGGATTTGGAGCCACCTGGGCTGGTGGGAGGTGTCCCTGCCCATGGCAGGGGGTGGGACTGGATGAGCTTTAAAGTCCTTTCCAATCGAAACCATTCTGCATTTGAATGGCCAGACTTCACGAACGAGTATTTGGGAAGGGCTCTCCCCACATGGTGAGCTCTTCCAGCCTACACAGTAGATCGTTCAGGTGAGGCTCAGCATACACAGAACTGGCCCCACCGTTTAAATCCTGATGTTCATCTGGCACAGCCGAGCGAGCTTGGACAGTGACAGGGAAGTCCTCGGGACTGTCACAGCACCCGGTACTGACCGGGGCTGACCCTGCTGAGCATCCGAGATCTGACGGGATCAGACGGCAGGGAGGCTTGAACTGCCGGGGAGGGTCCCACTGAGGCTCGAACTCAGGTCCTTGGGCTTCAGAGTCCGGAGTGCTCTCCTTTACACCACGGGACCACAAACCATTCTGTAATTCTGTGGGGGAAAAAACACCAAAGAAACCTTTCCTTCCTGTGCACCTCTGACCCCTCTCCCCACTCCGCATCCACCGTGCTGAGCTGAACCCCATCACACAAGGGCTTGGGCCGGCGCTGCCGTGGCAGGTGAT
>VWZD01012179.1:293505-382024 GCA_013396695.1 Sakesphorus luctuosus | reverse complement strand
GCTGGCTCGGGCACGGCTGCGGACCCTCCCGGGACTGGAGGGGAGGTCACCTCGGGCAGTCGTGGGAGCAGCTCCGGACCATGTCTTGTGCAGCTTCCCCGTGGAGAGTCCAGGGATCTCTCGCTGAAGTCTGGAGCCCACGTCCTTCCCAGTCCATCCGTTGCGGGCGGCGCTTGCCGGGATCCAGCCTGGGGCCGGTGCCTCCGGTCTCGGCGGAGAACTTGGCTGAGCTAGGAACCACAGGTAGCGCCAGGCAGGGAAATGGTGTGTCGGGGAGCGCTGTTTTGGGTCATGCCCTTGGCTTCAGGCAGAAACTTGGGTGTCCTGATGAAGTCCATGAGAAGCCATATGTTCGGATGGTGATGCCGCTGCCCGGGCTCGGCTTGTGCCCAGGTCGTGTCTGTTTGCCCACAGTACAGAGAAGGCTGAGAACGCTCCTCTCTGTAAACTGCATTCACAGGAGGACACGTGTCTGTAGCCTGGAGATTGCTGTTATTTATCAGCTGCATGACTGTTTCTGGTGTCAAGTGGGAAAGGCTTTTAGCTCGGCTAAAGACATTGGAGTGATGTTACAGAGGCATGCAACATCCACGTGGAACAAAATTTGCCCTCTGAATCCGATTATTATTTTTCTTACATTTTCTAAGTTTCCGTGTTGTATAACACGCTCTGTTGAGACTATCCAAGCCATTAATGAGCATAGGTAACTTTTATTGCAGTTTTTTTCTTGTAGGTTGACGTTGTTTTAGGTTTAAGAACCCATGATTTTAGTAGCTGTTTTAGCAAACGTAAATGCTAATTGAATTGGAGTTCTCAAAGAAGTCATTAATAAACTGGCATGGTTTTCTCGTAATGTTTGGCAGGAGAGATTGGTTATTGCCGTTTCATAGAATTGTTAGCATATTGTATTCAGAGTTTGACTTGTGCAGGGAAAAGATAAGCCAGCCATTAATTCTTGGAGTCATCTTACCTAAAGCTTTTCTCTTATTCTACAGCTATGGCAAAGTAAAACATTTAAGAAACAAAACAAGGTGTCCCAGGTGGTCTTCTAATTGTTGAAGCAATTAAAGTACAACAACTTCATAACACTAATAAGTTTGTTTGTATGAATAGACTGCGTCTTATTATATGCATTTATTTGTGTTTTTCTTAATGTTGAAGTACTGAATGCATTTCTCCTTCCAGATTCCATAGGAAGAAATTGATGTAGGTTGTACATTGTCTTTTTCTTCTGAGAGGTTGATATACCTCAGAGAGGAAAAGTTAGAAGTTTTACATCTCCCATATAGCTCTGATACCTGTCCAAGAACTAAACTAGGTTTGACAATACCTGGAAATACTTTGATAAGCATATTGGAAATGTAAAAAAAAATAGTAGCTGCTCAATGTCAGGTGACTGAACACAAATTATAGAAGGCTAATGCTTTTAGAGTTTATTGTAGATGTCAAAATAATTAACAGATGAAAAGAAATCTGATACTTGTCCATTATAATAAAAGTTGCAAAAGCTTACAGTACAGTTTGGCTCTATGTTTAAAGACCAAGGTAACTAGTATAGTTCAATTAAAAAAAGGCAAAGTACCAATTGTGTGAATAATAATGTAGGTCTTGCAGTATGTAATTTTAGCTATGTGGTACACTGTTCCTGTTTTGATGCTTCCAGTTTGAAAAAAGATTTCACTGGAAGATTCAGATGTTGACAAAAAGAAACCAATTTTCTACATGTTCTTAGCGTGTTCCATTGTTATGCAAGTGAGATCACTGAACACAGCAACTGGACTAACAAAAAACCCTCTGACTGGGGTACTTGAATCCCGTGTTGCAGTTGTATTACTGTGCTATGAACCTAATCCACTGCTGTGCAGTACTGGTGCTTCATATGTGCTGTCAAACTATTTTGTAGATTGTGGTTTGGTACAGATATAGCATGGTTTAATTTTAGAGCATGCTTTCCAAGGAAACGTTGCTTTTGCTACTTTTTCATAGAATCGTAGAATTGACTGGGTTGGAAAAGACCTCCGAGATCATCAAGTCCAACCCGTGGTCTAACTCCAGCAAATTTGCTGATGATGGACTCAATCCCCTCATCCAAATCATAAATAAAGATGTTAAACAGGACTGGACCCAACACAGACCGCTGGGGAACACCACTAGTGACCAGCTGCCAGCTGGATGCAGCTCCATTCACCAGCACTCTCTTGGCCTGATCCTCCAGCCAGCTCCTAATCCAGGAGAGGGTACACTTGTCCAAGCCATGGGCTACCAGCTTTTACAGGAGTATATTATGGGAGACAGTGTCAAAGGCCTTGCTGAAGTCCAGATAGACCACATCCACAGCCTTCCCCTCATCCACCAGGTGGGTCACCTGATCATAAAAAGAGATCAGGTTGGTCAGACAGGACCTGCCCCTCCTAAACCCATGCTGGCTGGGTCTAATCCCTTGTCCATCCTGAAGATGCTGTGTGATTGCACTCAGGAGGATCTGCTCCACAACCCTGCCAGGCACCGAGGTCAGGCTGACAGGCCTGTAGTTGCCAGAGTCAGCCTTGCAGCCCTTTTTGTGGATTGGGGTGACACTGGCCAACTTCCAATCATCTGGGACCTCCCCAGAGAGCCAGGACTGTTGGAAGATGATGGAGCACGCTTTGGCAAGCTCTTCTGCCAGCTCCCTCATTACCCTGGGATGGATCCCGTCTGCTCCCATAGACTTGTGAGGATCCAGCTGGCTCAGTAAGTCACTAACTATTTCCTCCTGGAATACAGGAGGGCTATTCAGCTCCCTCTCTCCATCTACCAGCTCCAGAGGCCAGTTGTCTTGAGGGCCGCCTGTCTTACTGGTAAAAACTGAGGCAAAGTAGGTGTTAAGTACCTCAGCCTTCTCCTCATCTTTGTTAACTACGTTTCTCTCCAAGTCCAACAGAGAATGGAGGTTTTCCTTGCCCCTCCTTTTGTATACAAGGAGCTAACTGTTCCAGTCTTGAAAAAATGAGGGGGAAAAAAATGGAGAAGTTGGCCTGCTCTTGTTACTCTGAATTAATTTTTCTCTTCATAATGTCTTAGACCAGTTTTAGTTTTTAAGGGTTCATTTCTGAAACTTCATTGATCTAAGTAAACTGTACTACGTTTTTAAAGACATTCTTAGAATTGAGTTAGTTGAATAAAAAGGCTGGAGCTTTTTATTTTTTCCATGGGGATTTGACGCTGAGTGTCACTACTGATCTAGTAATCACAGTGGTGTTGGATCAACAGTTGGACTTGATGATCTCAGAGATATCTTCCAAACCAGGTCATTCTGTGTTTCTGTACTGCATGTTTATCTGGAGTGTTTTTCCCCTGAAAAAGCATTTTCTGTTTTGCATAGATGGTAAAATTATTTTTGTCAGTAATGGATTGTTTCAAGAGCTGGTCATCAAAATAGTTTCATACTCTTTGTCTTCTGAGTCCAAAGAAAATTTCTCCTATCATCCTATTTATACACTTTAGTATTATTTAAGCAAAATGTTCAGTTATCTTTTTGCCTTTTTGTATTGTAGTGAGATGTTCTGCTGTTTGCTTTGTGGTATGGTGTTATGTGTGAAGGCCACACCTTTGCAGGTTTCTGCCTGCGTGTGATCAATGAGAAAACTTGAAATTTGTAATGAAATCATAATAGATTAAAATGCATGGGCATTTTATTTCTCTAAGTATTGATAATAACAAGTTGTGGCTTCTGACTTTGAACTTGACAGTCATGTGGGCTGTGAGCATTCTTGGCTTTGTGAAAAACCTGTAATTGCTTATTGGCTCTTTCATAGTTGTTTGCCCAGGTTTGTAGTTAGATAACACGAGCAAGGCAAGCATAACAACATGGAAAAATTTGGGCAAAGTAACTTTCCTTAAATTAGTTTTACTCCATTGCCATGTCTTTTCTTCAGAATTGTGACAGCCTATTTAGTGCCTCAGGAAAAGTAGGATCTACATAAGGTGAATTTTCCACTTAAGTTCTTTATTGCCATACCCTTGCCTCTTTATTCCCACAGAGGGTTGGGGGAAATCCTTTTTCCAAGCCTCTTTTATGCTTCATAAAAGAGCAGAAGCCTCCAGTTTGCTTTCTAGTGGCTCTTTTACATGAAGTTGGTTACGTAAGGTTATCTGTTCTGTAAAGTGCTAGAGTGATTTATCATGTCTAAAACAGATTAGATGATTTCATAATCTCATCTATGTGAAATCTGTGGAGGGAAAAAACCCCACGAAATATTTTTGTCTCCTTTTACACATACACATACACATTAGAAGTTCTTCTAATCCCATGCAAGATATAAGATGTGTGGGTGTTTCTATATGAAATGCTTTCTAGGCGATCACAAATGTCAATGAACTTCCTGTCTGGCTGAAGAATAGTGCCAGTAAACAGCAATGTTTGGTTCCATTCCCGTAGACATGGTCTAAAACCTTTCAACTTGTTTGAAAGGCCTTTCAAACACGTTTGTAGTAGTTTAAGAAGCTTTGCTTAGGAGCAGTTAGTTTAGACTTACAGAAATGTATCGTGCAAGTGTTTACAGAATCACACTTTCAGTGTTTCCAGTTTTCAGTAAGACACTGTGAGGGGCTCAGTAAAAGTGTTGCTGTAAAGTACTCCACAAGTTATTTGGGCCTGTCCTCTGCTACATGCACAGCTCTGCCTTCCCCTTGTGTGTTGGCAGTAGCACTTCTGCACTTGTGTGTGCTGCTTTTCATAGAGGTGGTCTTAACCTAACACAGCACCTCAAACCAGTTTGCTGTCCTGGTCCAGGAGGAGGGATGAGACCAGGAAAGACTTAGTTTTCATGATGGATTTACAGCATTGCAACATAGATCCCTGCACTTGATTTTCCTAGTATTTATTTGTAGAATTTAACTGTGAAGTTACAAGCTTTTTGGACACAGAAATACCTGTGCCTCTTTTCCCCATGTCTCTAAAGAAACTGAATGGAGTGTTCTTTCACTTTTAGAAGTATAAAAATAAGACAACAATGTGTGAGTGTAGGGGTTTTTTTAGGCTATTTAACTCATGAGCATTTGGTAGGAGAATACTTGGTGTGCAACTCTGCTAATATACCACATGTTCACAGTTTGGAAAATCTTGTTCATTCTGCAGAAAGTTCTATATGCTGAAACTGTCAACAAATTTCAGGGCTGAAGTTATTAATTTGGCTAACATTGATTCAGCACTGCATTTGGAGGTGGACTTAAGCTCAAAAAAGTGTTAAGATCTATTATTTTCTGAGTGTGTAAGGTGTGTTATAATGCATTTTAATGATGGACCCTGAGATTAGCTCAACTGGTTAAAACTTGGTTGCAATAATGCCAAGATCATGGGTTCAATCCCCTAGGTGGGCCGCTGACTTAAGAGTTGGACTTGATGATCCTTGTGGGTCCCTTCCAACTCAGCACAGTTTGTGAGAGTCTGTGATATATATTGTGAAATAAAATATTTTTTTATGGCACTGCATTTTACTAGTATTTTTTTAGACTGCTGTGTTTTTCTCTTTAGAGGACTTTTCTGTAGTCAGTGTTCTATTTCCACATTAAAAGTAATTTTTAATGTATTTTTTCAATAGCTTACAGGAGTCCTGGATGATTGTTTGTGTGACATAGAAAGCATTGATGACTTCAACACTTTCAAGATCTTCCCCAAAATACAGAAACTGCAAGAACGTGATTACTTCAGATATTACAAGGTACAATTATAATGGTATTTTCCTGAATAATATAAATAAAATGCAGAAAATATAGGAAGGATTATATATCAAATCAACTTGCCTATGTTAATCTGTCTATAAGAAACCCACAGCTCTTTAATTTGGTTGTAGCAGGTTTTCAGTCTCTGACAGTTATGTTGGTGATAAGTCTTGTTTGCTGTGTTAATCCTGGAGTCAGTGACTGTAAATCATGACTGCTTTCATTCAACTGATTAAGTGGTGATTTTAAAGATTGTGCCTTTGTACTGCTGCATCCAGAAAAGGATCATATATTAGCAACTTTCTGACAGCATGCAGTACTTGTCTCCTAAGAATTGTGTGTAATTTGAAATGGAAATATTGCTATGATTTCCTTTTAAATTGCTATCTTAGTTCAGATTTTAGTGTTTGCTATCTAGAGAGCTGTTATTCCTTTTAAAAGTGGGGAAAACTATTCCATTTTCAAGCAGTATGTAACACCACTTTTTATGACTTTAAATATTTTTTTCTCTGTATTAGAATCTGATGTGCAAAAGAATATTTGAAGCCTAATATTTCTCTTTTCAGAAATGCTAACTTGAAAATGAGGTTGTATTTTGACTGAGCAGATCAGATGGTTGCCTGCCACTGGAAAAAGGAGTTCACACTACTCTAGGGCAGACCATCCTGCCCCTTACCTACTTTCAGCTCTTGTTTAGGCCAAAGCATCTTTTTAACCTGATAAAATTTTAGTTTGGATGTTTGGATTTGTCATTGGGTAGGGTTTTTTGTTGGGTTGGTTTTTTTGTTTGTTTGTTTTTTTGTTTGGTGTTTTGTTTTGTTGGGTTTTTCTCCTCAAGTTATAGCAGGTTATCTAACTGATGTGGAATCATGCAAGTATTAAACTCATGGGGTTAGGAATTTGAGGAAGGAGAAAAAAGTACTCTACTCTTCCCTTTCTATTCTGAGCAAGCAGCAATGTGCATCTGCACCCAGAATCTCTTGCTACCAGTTATAGTTCTGAATATGCTTTTCAGGAGAAACAAGATATGTGCGACTTCAGTACTAACACATCACACAGTAGTGGTAATTGGATTCTCTAGAGGCAATAGAAAGATACAAAACAAAGCACTTGAGGAAGAGGAGCAACAGGTGTACAAGGTTTCATGCAGCAGTAATTTCAATCTGCGAATTTAAAGCTGATCTTCATTTCAGCAGCAGTTCTGCAGATCATTCTAACAGTGTGTTGCAATCCTGCCTCATCTTTTATAGTGATCTTAATAGATGGGCAGTTACAAGGGCCAGTGTGAAGTCCACTCATCACCACACTTCCTCTAGCACTTCCAGTTGGGACAGGGAAGCATTTGTGTTTAACAAGCCAACTGAATAGTTAAGTCATAAGGTTCTTTGCTCTTTCCTGTCTGAATAAGCAACAGGGTTTTTTGATGTCTATGCACAGAATCATGGAAGTGCTATTAAGCATATAAATGGATGTGGAAATTGTGAAGGTAGGCAGTGATCATCTGGGTCAATTGCAGCACAGAGGGAATATACTTGTCCAGGGAGTGAAAACACTTCAGCCTGAAGGAATTGAATTTGTAGCAGGGATTTGGATTGTCAACTTTTGTAACTACAGTCACAGTAGTATTCCTATGGTGTTACTAGTTCAACAGCCATAAAAGAACTCAGACCCTAATGTGGAATATTGAATGGATGAGGTAGTTTTTATTTAAAGGCCGGATAAACCTTTCTTTATAAACTCCCGTGGTGTAGTGGAGAGCACTCTGGTCTCCGACTCCCAGGGTCCTGAGTTCGAGTCTCAGTACAGACTGTCCCCTGGCAGTTCAATGCCTCCCTGCCATCCCATCCCGTCACATCTCGGGTGCTCAGCAGGGTCAGCCCCGGTTAGTACCGGGTGCTGTGACAGTCCTGAGGACTTCACTGTCACTGTCCAAGCTCGCTCGGCCGTGGCAGATGGACCTCAGGACTTAAACGGTGGGGCCAGTTCTGCGCACGCTGTGCCTCACCTAAAAAATCCACTGCACAGGCTGGAAGGGCACACCCACGTGGGGAGAGCCCTGCCCAAATCTGCATTTGCCAAGATTGGCCATTATTATTATTATAAACTCTTGCAGAAGTTGAGCTAGGTGATTTCTAGATAGTAGAACACTTCTCAATGGAAGAAATAAAAGGAATTTTTGTTGCTTTAGTTTTATACATCAAACCACACAAACTATGGAAGCCTCATGATAAAGAATCTAACTTTTATTTTTTGAAAAGTACTGAGTAATACTGTAAACTATAATAATGAAATCCAATACTTCAGACCCTGAGGAAAGTAGAAGGATGTTCTGTGTAGTCAGTGTGTGATTGGTACTGATTAAAGTGCAGGAGTTATACAACCTCAGTTTCTGTGTGTGCTGGTTTTTAGTGCTCTTCAGTTATTCTGGGACTAGTATATTTTGATATGCATGTGTTCTTTTTGAATTAATCTTCAGTTTAGACAGCAGTATTCTTTTATTTATGGTGTTCCTGTGTGTAAAAGCAGTGAATGCCTCCTCCTATCTTTCTCAATGTGTAGCATTTTTTACTGTGAGTTTACTTTGAAGAAGGTTGTAGTTTAACTGGTCGTCTTTTTTTTCATAGAAATTGATGAGGTGGGCAAGTTTTATGTTATAGGTCTTATTGTAGAATGCAAAACTATTTTGTACTTTAGTAAAAAAAGATGAGTGAATAAGTACAAAAAATAATTTTGCGGTTTTTTTCTAGGGATGGTGCTTGTGGAGTGAATAGAGAAAATGAGGGGAAACAACCTAAAATCCCAACTTTTATTGTATCTGTGCTAGCATAATTTGAACTGTAACTAGGAGATATTTGTCATCACTCCTAAGAACTTGTACCAGCTGCTAAATGTCTTGTTAGGGTTTTTTTGACTGGAGAAATCTTTTTGATGTTTTAAAATAATAACCTGTTTTTATTGCTTGAAATCCAAAATCACCCAAATACTTCTGTGAATTAGTAAACTTTAGTGGAGACATTTAATTTGTGCTTTAATGTACAGTGTGATTGTGTTTATTCACTAAAGACCATTAGCATTAACAATTCCACTGCAGCTTCTGCCTGTGTACTTGGAGAGAGAGTTATTAAAAGAAACCAACAGACTGACCAAAACTCCACAAACTTAAAGTACTAAATATAACTCTTTTTTTTCCTTCAATCCTCCCCTTTAATTTAAAGGATTTTCTGATACTGAGACATCTTTCTTCTACAGTTGCCTTATGTAAGTGTTGGTTATAAACTTTTATTTTTTTATTTTTAGGTCAACCTGAAGAGACCATGCCCATTTTGGGCTGATGATGGCCATTGTTCTATCAAAGATTGTCATGTAGAGCCTTGTCCTGAGGTATGGATCAAATAATATATAATAGAAAAACGTTATTGGGCTAAAAATTTGCTAATTTGCAGTTACTAGTACTATAGTAGCAATATGTACTGATGAAAAAATAAACAAAGTAATAATTAAATAAACAAAAGTGACAAAATCCTTTGCCATTCCAAAAGTAGAAATACAACCAAAGTATTTTAAGGTCTTAGTCATTTTATGAACAAAGTGGATAACTGTCATGGGTTTGGCTGATGGGCCTAAATTTGGGCCTTGGAGTTCAGATTTAGGTCTGAAATTGTCAGCTGCCTTGAGCTGGGCTGAGCTAGCGAACAGCTGACTTCTTCTAGCCAATAACATTGTATTCCATACCATCTTACATCATCTCAAAAGGGGTAAAATCCAGTGTGTGNTTTTCTCTGTACTTGGGCAGTTGGCGTTTTGCCAGCTCAACCCAAGAATAAGTCTCTTCTAAGCTCTAGCACTGTTTTGGATATAATGTGTTGCTAAGATAAGGTTAATTATTTCTAAAAAAGTTTGCTTTGACCTCTATAGGGATGATACTTAATTTGTATGTTTTAATCAAGCATAAACATTTCTATGAACAGTGTAAAAACTGTGATTCATTTTTTGGTTTTAGAGCAAAATACCTGTTGGTATTAAGGCTGGGAGCTCTAATAAAGTAAGTACTCATTTATTTTCTAAGTTCTTTCTGATTACCATAGCTGTGTGACTTTTTAGTAGACACCTTCAGCATTGGCATACTGATGAAATAGTTAAAATAACTGCTTAGTTCCTGTATGTGGCTTTACCTTTTTTCCTTTACATATAATAGTGTTTCTGATGTAGCTGGCACTGTCATGTCATTCTGAGTGTCATAGCTTGAGAGCTGGTGCAGCCTGAATCAAAGAATGACCAGAGACAGCAGTAAATGGCCACAGAATGCCTGATGCAAAGTTGTTTATTAATTTCTGAGTACAGGCTACCTTCTATAAAGGTATAGGCGAAGATGCACAGAGGCAGTAGCAGTGCAGTCTTTTTTAAGAGTCGTACATAATCATAACCTCAAGTATTAGAAGAACCCAAAGGATTGCATGTAGTTTTGCTATGTCTAATTTTCAGGAGGTCATTAGTCCAGAGATTATTTGGTTATTAATCTAAAGAAATTTTAGGCTGAAATGATCAGTTCAAGCTTAAGTAGTCAGTTTGTGCTGATGGCTTTTGCTGGCTTTTCTCCAAGTCATCCTTCCTAGATCACAAGTGATCTTAGCAAGGCCAAAAAAATAAAGAGGGTATATGTGCTTAGGAAAAGAGGTCAGAGCAGAGAGAGAAATAACCCTCACCCACCCCCAAATCCCAAACAGTGCCCAGGAATAGGATTTTAGCAGTTGATGGAATGATGGTGCCCAAATGAGAGATCTTCCTGCTGGGTGCCTTGGCTGTGTTGTAGACTCATCTCTTGATTAACTATCCCGCCTCCATCCTCCCCAGCACTTTCTGCCTCACTGGGCAGCCTGAGTGTAGTTCACCCTATCCTAAATGGCCATTGGAGTTTGGCCTAAACTTCATGCCAGGAAACATTCCCCAAAGGCAGCTGAGAGGGATACTTCATCATGAGTTGGGGAATTGGTGACTTCTGTGCTCTGCTGTCTTGAACAGTGCAGGCAGGTCTGTCCAAGCTTCAGCTCAAGAGGAAGTCTTGTCTCTTGTTTATACATATATTGGTAATTCACCCTGGCGTTAAGTGCTACCTCTTCATTTAAAGATTCCTGGTAATCAGGGAAGAAACATCTTTCTCACTGACATGACTTAAATGTCAGTCATTCACCATTTCAGCACAAGCAGCAGTAGTTTTTCTGGAAAGTTGACAGTCTCAGGGCAGAAGATCATGTGTTTTAACTGGATAATCTGTTGCCAGTTCTCTTTTTCATGGATTCTTTTCTCTTCCAAGCTTCATTGTAGACTCTTGGAAGACCATAATGCCTCCTAAATAGTCATTGTGAAACTTTAAAGACTGTTTTAGAAAGAATTCTTCCAGTAGGCATTTGAGCTTCCTGAATGATTAATCTTGAGAGCAATAAGTAAGTTGTTAATTAGTAGCCAAAGTTTATGCTGTTATTTAGGTATTTCACATGAGCATATCAAATTGGACTTGGGAAGTAAAAAATCAACTGCCTTTTGCTTTCACCACAATAAAGAATTTGGGATAGGTTCTTTGGGAAGCTGTCATTGGCTGGTGTGTTTGCTACAGTGGTTTCCTTTGAGTTGCCTTGTAGGTTGTTGCAACCAGCTACAGTACTGAACATTGGGCAATTCTGCACCCCTAATCTGCAGCAGAAGACTACTTTTCTGTTGGAGAAGCAACTATTTCTGTAGGAAAAATTTCAGTCCTGATGACCATAATCTTACCTAGACCATTTTCTTACTTCTTATGGTTCAGTTAAAAAATCTTTCTTGACAATCCCATTTAATATCCCTTTTAAGAAAATGGCAAATTCATCTTAGTGTGAGTATTTTGTTTCAAGGACTGTGCAAGTACTTGTGCTGATTTCCCGTTTGGGAAAGTCTTGCATCTTGTGGCTTATCCATAGGATACTGGGTTAAAAAAAGCAGTTTTTCTCTGGGGATGTACATGTCCACTTTCTCTCTTTCATCCTGGAAATGTCTGCCTTGGAAAGATGGAAACAACTAGGGGCATCTTTTTAATAGTGAGAGCTATAATCTCTTGAGTAGATATGCTCAGGGTAGAATCCTGTGGAGAGGTTTTCTGTGGCTTCTGTGCATTTTCCCTTCGCCTTTCTCTTCTAGCTTGTAAACTTCTAGCTTTATTTAGGCTTTTTTCTTTGTTTGTTTGCTGAGCAATAAAGAGAACAGCTCTTTTGAAAGTTCATCATCTAGCAACAAAGACCAAGGTTAGACTTGCACAGCCTCTCCATAGGAGTGCAGTTAGCAATAGAGGATCTCTTTTTGATTCTTGACACCAACACAAGATTTTTGAAATAGTGCTGGAGAGGCACATGGTAGTTTCCCCTTCTGTAGTCCTGTTTCATTTGAGTAATGAACACATTTTGGGGCTAGACACTAAAGAACTATCATGACACCTGCTTTAGAAATTTTTGAAGCAAGGGACAGGGTGCAGTAACTCAAGATTACAACATTTAACTTAGTAATTTACTTCCTGCCCTTTTTTCATGGTGGTGTGAGGTTTTTTTTGACATTGGGGTTTCTTGTTGTTTTTTTTCCTGCCAGAAATTGCTCTTCGGAGATCTTGCTTGGCAGGAACAGTTTCTTTGTCCTGAACTTGTCAGGGATCACAGAGCACTGATCTGATAGCTGTTGCTCTTAAGCAATGGAGAATAGGGAAGGCTGGAAATATGTTTTGAGACTTGAGTGTTCATTGTATTTGAAACCTTAAATTTACGGTTATAATCTTGGCAGTAACCTTTTTTCACTTCAGGGTAGGGACTGGTTTGCAGCTCTAGACATGCATAATGTTTGCTTCAGCATCTCAGTATGTTATTTCATCAGCAGTATCTGTTTCAGTCTAGGTCAGATCCATTCCTTGTTCAGATTTTCCATTTAACATCCATATGATGCTACAGAATGAGGTCCCGTGCCTGTCAAATCCAACAAAGTTGAGTGACAAATTCCTTCTAGAGGAAATACTTGGTATGGTCAGGGCCTCTAACAAGGTTTTAATTATTTGGGGTTTTTTTAATCTCCTTCACTTATTTGGTCTTCAATAGGTTCTGCTGTTATCCTTTGTATTACTTCAGGCAAATGGCATTATTTTAAAGCAAGTCATCTTGCTTACTCGTCTGAACAGTTAAATAAATCCTTTTTTATTTTTTGAGAAGTATTGTGGTACTTATCGGGGTGGTACTTTGTCCTTGGCATCTCAACCACAAGTCTGTCCTTGGAAATGAATTATTCTTTGTTTTAAAATGCATAATTTACTATCCAAAAATACACACAAGAAAGGAAATTGCATTTTTTTTGTCTTTTAAGAGACCACTGTTTCTACCTTTTATGTTCCAAACTTGAGCTTTAAGCTGATGGACTTAAATTCCCTGCTAACATAACATGTTATTGTAGAATACTGTAATTGAATCTGTAGTTCTTTAAGTGTTTTCCTTAGAAGTGTTCCAGAAGTAAGTCTGTGTTGTGGATTACTTTTTTCAAAATAGTTTAGAATCAAAGGTTAGCTTACATACTTTAATTCTGTCTTGAAAATAAGCAAAATTTCAGTTCAGCTGGAAAATCCTCTCTTCCAGACCTGTACACATTGCAAGCCAAGCCAATTAATTGGAAGTTCAGGAAGGATGTTGAGGTGCTGGAGCGGGTCCAGAGAAGAGCAACAAGGCTGGTGAAGGGACTGGAGCACAAGTCCTATGGGAAGAGGCTGAGGGAGCTGGGGTTGTTTAGCCTAGAGAAGAGGAGGCTCAGAGGTGACCTCATCACTGTCTAGAACTACCTGAAGGGAAGTTCTAGCCAGGTGGGGGTTGGTCTCTTCTCCCAGGCACTCAGCAATAGGACAAGGGGGCACGGGCTCAAGCTCTGCCAGGGGAAATTTAAGTTGGAGATCAGAAAAAAATTCTTTCCAGAGAGAGTAATCAGGCATTGGAATGGGCTGCCCAGAGAGGGGGTGGATTCCCCATCCCTGGAGGTTTTTCAACTGAGATTGGATGTGGCACTGAGTGCTGTGATCTGGTAAATGGACTGGAGTTGGACCAAGGGTTGGACTTGATGATCTCAGAGGTCTTTTCCAACTCAACCGGTTCTATGATTCTATGAAATGTAAGATAAGGGTAAAATGGCCAAAACTGATAAATATACTGAAATGATCAATGAAACTTGGGGTATGATGATACTTGCAAAATACAAGGTGTGTTTATAGGTATGACATTGCTTGCCTTTCGAGGTTCTTTTATGAGACTCTAAATAAGTGTCTTAAACGCTCCATTTAGGGTGTTTCTTAACAGAAAAACTCCATTGATTTTAAACGAAAGGGTAAACAAAATTTTGACATCTGTAGCTGAACTTTCTGTTGTAGTTACATGCACAGAATGAAATCAGCGTGATGAAATTTAGTGAATAAAAAACCAGAAGTAAGAAATGTTCAGAATTACTTACTGCATCTGGAATCTGAGGGTTTTCTCTGATACCAGGCAATTCACTGCTAAACTTGGAAATAGTTTTCACAACACCTGTTTGAAGAGGATTTAAAGTAATTAATTTGCATATTAAACATGACCTTTCTTACAGTATTCAAAAGCTGCAAATAATTCCAAAGAATTGGAAGACTGTGAGCAAGCTAACAAACTGGGAGCAGTCAACAGTACCTTAAGGTATGCTGTGATTTACACCAACAATACAAAAATAGTAAGGAACAGTTTATTTTGTCTGTCTGGTTTTGGCAATGTGGTGGTTTTTGTTCTTCATTCTTTCCATAACCCGTTAGAAAGTAAATGTGAAATGATGCAAGAACATGTAAAGGTACAGGTGTTAAGTAGATTGGGTTTGGTTTTTGTAGGAAGATGCAAAAATGAAGTCCAGCACCAGCACTGGACAAATACCTCGGACAACTCAGAGACTGGCAGTTAGAAGTTTTAGAAAGCAGTTTTTGTGGTTCTATTACCCTGCTTAGTTCTGTTACCCTGTCTCTGCTGGCTGGATGACGACCACACCCTGTCCATTGTGTCTCCCGAGCCAGCCTTCTTTGTGTTCCCTGGAGCTCTTTTGTTCTCTTGAAGACCCAGACATTAAGTTAGATTGCCTTGTCCTGGCCCAAGCAGGGCTCCCCATACCCAGCAGCTCCCGTGGTCGGAGGCCCCGGGCTCCCCTCCCCTCACTGCCCCTGCCACTCCAGGGTAGGAAACCCTGTGTTGGTCTCCTGTGCCTCGTGGCTGGGAGGGGGCAGTGCCAGGGCCCTAGCCAGCCCTGCCCCTGTCCCAGTTCTATTGGTTAACAGACCCTTAACCCTGCCTCTCCCTCAGTTTTCACCCAATCCAGCCAGACCTGGGGACCGCCCCCAAGGTCTGTTAATACCGGTGCCTTTTTTGAATAAAGTGAATTCTCTCTGCCTTGCAACTGCCTGGAGCTCTTGTTTCTCCCTCTCCCTCCACACCGCACAGAAGAGACCCCTTCTTTTTTTATTTAAAACTTATAGGGTTTTTTTTTATTAAAAGTGCACTTTGATATTATTTAAAAGAGGTGTCTTATGGCATCAAGATTCAGAGGAAACTTGCAAATAAACCCGTGTTTTCCTTACTCTTTGTTCTTGATGAGTGTGCTGGATCAAGAGATTTTGTTCTGCTCTGTCCCACTGTTGAACTGATGTACCTGTTTGTGATCATTCAGTGAACCAGATCAGGGAGCTTGTGAGTTACTTTTGTTGTTGGCAAAGTTGTTTTTGGCTTGGACCCATTCCCTGGTCTTGCTCATTGTATGGCACTGTCAAGGTTGGGTGAGAGGATTTCTGCAGGATGGTGTTGCCCGTGGATACAAAAGTGTGCTGAACGGCATTTAGGAAACCTACCATTCTAATAGATTACCCACCTTTGAAAGATAAAAATAGAAAAGTGAAGTCTTCACTGCGGGAGAGGTGGGGTGTCTTTTGCCACAAATTGCGGTGGTTCTGCTTGATAGAGGTGTTGAAACTTTCTTGTGCCATGAGAAAGCAACTGCTTCTGCCTGGTGTGTGGGACTTCAAACTAAACTGGGTAGAGCCTTTATCCAAGTTTTTTTAGGGGAAATAAGAAACTATTAACTCTGTTCCACTTCCGTGGAGTAAAAGAACACGAGACTGAATATGCACATGGAGACCTAAAGAGACCTACTTTGTGAGAGTAGAATAGACTGTTAAAATTGGGAGAGGGCAGGTACTGGATCCTGCAAGTGCAGGAAGAGTTTGTGCTTTGTAGGTAAAACCTGTGTGTTCTATACCTAGGAGTGCATCATCCTCGTAGTTTTGGGTTATTTTCCTTTGCCTGTTGTATTTCGTGTATTTATCAAATCTTGCCTGCTAGTAGTTACCAGAGGATTTCTTTACCTAATGCCAAGTATAAAGTCTCCTATTGTGATTTGGCAGAAGGTTAGAAATTTATCTTCTTGTAGAATTGCCTCTGTTTGTAGAATTGAGCTAGTACTAATTTGATCAAATAGAATAGGTTGTTTTCATTATTTCAAGGTGCTTCACTGCACCCTGGAGCAGCGTTCCCAATCTTAGCTTTGCTTACATTTTGCTGTCAGTAGTGTGGCAGCAGTAGTTCTGTGCTGCACATAGGCATAGAAGAAAGGGTTTGGAACTATTTGTCTTTCATAGTACGGAAACTTCAAAGCACTTGTCTCTGGTACAGTGTACCTTTGAAAGTGCTAGAGTGAGTGGAATACCATTATTATTTTAAAGGCTTAAGACAAATCATATTCATGGAATAATTTAACTTGGAAGGTGGGTTTAGACATCCAGTCTCCCAGTAAAAAGCAAGGCTAGCTATTGTAGGTTTCATTGAAAGTATAGGTTATGAAAATAGGATTTTTCCTGCTAAATTAGTACTTTGAAAAGTGTTAAAAATTATTCTATGAACGTATTTTGCCAAGCTCTAACTGAAGGAAAAGAATCCACTGCACAGTTTGGTCAAATAATGATGGTGAAATCTTTGTGTCAACATGAAGATGACTTTCAAAAGTATTGCAGTTGATGCCTGCATGAGTCTCTGGGCAATTAACAAGCAGAAAATCCATATATGCTTGAATTTCAGATATAGTAACCCAAAATTCAGTTCCAAGTTAAATACTATATGTAGATTGTATATCTTTCATTAGCTCTTATTGATGTTGTTATTTTAAAAGTTTAAAATCAAATGTCTTTTTCTCCCTTCAGTAACCAAAGTAAGGAGGCTTTCATTGACTGGGCAAGATACGATGATTCACAGGATCATTTTTGTGAACTTGATGGTAAAATGTTTAAGCTTTTTCAGTGTGATTGTTTTATCTACTGTCTTTTTAAAAACCTCACAAAATCATAGTTTCTCTACAAATAACCATTTTTTAAAAAGTTTTAATTTTGTCCTAAGTGGAGATGTGACAATTCATATCATACATGCAAAATGCACATGTTTGCAGTTTTACAAGAGGCATTTTGTACCCTACATTGTGCATGTCCACTGTTACCTCTTGTTAGTATAGTGAACAGGGGATTTTTATGAAAGTTAAAAAAAAGGTAAATAGGGGATGGGAATTACTATATTTTTTTAAAAGCTACTTACAAAAAATTTTATCTAGCACAAATTTAAGACAAATTACCTGCAGCTGATTCAGTTTCTTACTATTGCATTGTTTTGTTGCTATTCTACTGTCTATGCTTGGACTGAGTTTGGTCTTCTTCGAGCCTTGCTGTTTCCTAATGATCTCTGCACCCTTATTTGTAAAGACTTTCTTATTGTTAAAACATTAGGATACTAGATTGTCTTCCCTCTGCTCTACATATGTGAGTCTTTTTATTTGCTTGTAATTTGCAAATCTCAAAGGAAAGTTTTTCGGATAAGCATGAGAATTGCCAAATTGAGGAATGACTGTGAAAGTCCTTTTCAATAAATACCTTAGGAAGCTTTCTATGCTAGCCATATTTAGAGCATGATGTTAGATGTTTTCATCTACCATTAGGCTTATGTTTGGTGTCACCTGAGAAAGTAGCAGCTGCAGTGGACTTACCAACTGCAGTTCTCTTGCAGTGGACTTACCAACTGCAGTTCTCTTTCAGCACTTCTGCTGTGTCTAGTCTGTGAACACTTTCTGTAGAAGCTGTTTCTGTAATAAATAGCTGGTGAGCATTACTGTATATCTGACTTGTGATATGCAATAAGCTGCTGTTGTCTCTGCTATCTTCAAGTTGTCTAAGTACGTTTTTTTAAGAGTATTCAGCTGGGAAAGGTGTAGTTTAGGAGCACTTCTTTTAGAAGTAATGCTAATTTAAGTAGTTTCTGTTTTTAACTCCATCTCTCCTTATATCATGCCCTGCTGAAGGAGGATGTACTTCCCCCAGCTGTGTTCTTCCAAGTGCTTTTTTTTTTGCACTGGCTCTGATGTGCATCTTTCTGCATGGTAAGCTGATTCAGCTTACTTAAACAGTAGGAAAGTAAGTTGACATCTCGTGTCATCTCCCACATTGCTGTAATTAATTGGCTTATCAGGTGAAGCAGGGAGAGTGAGTTATAACTACAGGGAGTGATGGGGAGGAAGTAGAGACCTTTGCTCTCTTCCTCTCGTCTCTTCCTGGTGCTGAAAGAGCTCTAAATTAACTCATCTGTAGCACAGAACCATATAAACAGTTTTAATTTTTACTACCTTTTTGGGGGGGCTTAATGATAAACTAGATAATGGAATTGACCCAGCTGAAAAAAAACTTAATAACCCAGGTCAGCTTTCCATCTTTCTGTTGCATGGCTCCACAGTGCAGAGATACTCAGTTGTATGTGGATAACAAGAAGAAAAAGTAGAGACCTGAAACGACCAGGAAGTGTAAGACTGCTTAGGTTAGCCACACTGTCAAATAAATAAATAAAGCTGTAATTTGACTTTCTCTCATCTGGCACTCATTGTGTTGTGTGTCTTGTATCCGTCTCTTCTCTTTGTTTTTGTTACTGCTGCCAAAGTGATGCTTAACTGCTTATGCAGAATCATCTCCTCTTTTTAGGGCAGTTTCACTCTCTGTTTCAGTGGGGTTTTTTTATATCTGAGGAAATACTACGTGGCACTTCTCAGCCTGTTCTTATGAATAAGTCTCTGGACTATTAACTTGTATTATATGTGGGGTTTATTTAAACATGAATTGCTCTTGACCTATTTTTGGACTTATGATTTGTTCACTTTATGGTTATTAAATTAGGGAGCAGGCAGCATCTTTATGCGGGTTATTGATCAGAAAATGTTTTTATTTGGATCGTTCTTTCATTTGGAGTAGTGGGAAGGAGTGGATAAAAGTAAAACAGTTGTCTTGTTGGTTCTTGTCCTTGTAACAGACCTAGAATTTCAAAGAGGGGTGAATTCTTCCTGCTGGTTACTGATAGTAGCTCAAAGCTGAAGTTTCTGTTTCTACAGAGTTTTTAAGCAGAAAGAGTACTGTTTCACAGTTTTCTTTGGATAAATTGCCTGAATTTGTAGTGAACTTCAGAGATGAGAGTATAATTTGTCGAAATGCTGCTTAAGTAATGTTCTTGTTGCCGTAACTCAGAGTATTCTACAATATGCTGAAAGTTTTTCAGTTAAGCAGACTTTTCTGCCAGTATACAAAGGTATTTGAAGAAGTAATGGATTTAGCTAATAAATATACAAAATGTATCAACTACAACATGTATTACTTTGATCCTGTCTTTACTAAGAATCCCCTGTATGTGATATACCCATTTCAAAAAAGCAACCCTCTCAACCAAATATTGCCAGACAAATAAATCCTGATTTTGAAGCCCATTCAAAACAAAACACTTTTTGTGTCTTAGTATAGGATGAGAGAACACATTGCATGTTAATTATTTATAGTGGACTTGGAGAAGCCACATAGATGATGATCAGATACTATAGGAAATAGGGACACACAGGAGACTTTGGAATAAATTATATACTTTGGAGCTTTGTATTTAGCATGTATATTGCTGTGTTTTCATGTACAAGGCATTTCTAATCCAAGTGGAAGACAAAATGCTATTATGAGACCTCTTATTTATATTTAGTTCTATGTGACTGTTTAAATTACATCTTTTTTAATTGATCAGCTAGCATATGTAACAAAAGTTTTCCTGTTTAGATGAGAGATCTCCAGATGCGCAATATGTGGATTTGCTGCTGAACCCAGAGCGTTACACTGGATACAAGGGGCCTTCTGCTTGGAGAGTATGGAACAGCATCTATGAAGAAAACTGCTTTAAGTAATTGGGAGGGAGAGGAAGCCTGTTTCTTATAGTTGCATCTCAGTTTAGCTCAAAACTGATCTTTGTGTTTTCTAACTTATTTTCTAGGCCTCGGTCTGTCTATCGTCCTTTAAATCCACTGGCGCCTAGTAGGGGTGGGTCTTGCCTGTTTTATCTTCTAATGCATTTCTTTTGACATAGTGACTATTGCACATCAAAATAGCGATCTTCAGTCTGTAGGTGTGCTTTCTGCTTTTTTAATTTCCTCTGTAGAAGTAGCTGTACATTTTCAGTATTTAGACTAAGGGCTGTGGTACTTGATTACATATATGCCTAATCTTATGCATATGCATTGGCTTATTAATGTCAGGGAGCTGATGTGGAAACCATAGTGCAAGTCTCAAAGCTGTTTAGTGTCACAGTAATTTTCCAATTTGGATGCAGTCATGTATTCTTATGTTGTTTCTTTTTTCCTAAAGCATTTAATTTAATCACTTTAGTGCATACTTACCCTAGTGTAATGTGGGTGTACATTTTTCATCTGTAGTATGTATTGTATTTCAAGTGTACAAATAATTGCATTATTTGAAGGAGGAGTGGACACTTAGGAAGACTTGGTTATCTGTAAGAATGTTTAAGAAAAATATGCTAGTGACTTGGGGGTTTACATTTTCAAAATTAAATTAAAAGCTATAACCTGGTATTCCAAATGAATCAGCTTTCCCCTGTCACTGTCTTAATTCCCTTAAAAGTTAACTATTAGCCAATAGATTGAGTTAAAAACATGAACCATTCATTAGAAAATCATGAGATCTCAATATTTATAATCACTGAAAGCTGGTATATTGCTGGTATACACAAATAAAACACGTTGTAAGAACATTTTAACACAGGGATCAGAATTCCAGAACATGGTCAGATTGCTGAACAATGCAAACTGAAGAAAATTACTTCCTAACCATCTTTCTGAACCTAAAACATAGCTTTCAAGAATATGTACATCGGCTGCTACTAAGATTTCAATTTCTTAGCGACTTTCATTATTGTAATGTGTTAAGTCTCACATCGTCTTGTGGAGAAAAATGGAAGGATGGAAAGCAGCCTATTTTTTGTAGATTAAATAAGGTTTCTTTTGCCTTTTCAGTGTTTGTAGTGAAGTGTGTAGTTCATTACTGCTTTACTGTGGTAATTATCTTTTTAATTCTTATGGATTTCTTTTTTCCCCCCCCAAAGGAGGAGATGATGGTAAGTCACCTTATTTTGCTTGACCTGCAGAAATTAAGTAAGTGTTGGAGAGTTTTGGACTTGTGATTTGTTCACTTTGTGGTTATTGAATTAGGGAGCAGGAAAGTTACATTTTAATGCAGGTTATTGATCAGAAAATGTTTTTATTTGGATCATTCTTTCGTTTGGAGTAGCGGGAAGGAGTGGATAAGAGCAAAACGCAGTTGTCTTGTTGGTTCTTATCCTTATAACAGAATATATGTTGTGATGTTACTAGCTTCTCCAGAGCCCCATTGATTCTTTCCTTTAAAAGCAAAGGGGCAGTTTTTTGTGTTATTTTCTTGAATGCCCTTGATTTTTGGGAAGATAGGAAGAGAGTGGAGAGAAAGCATTTGGTCTGTCTACAGTGACAGACTAAGATTTTTCAGTCAACTGAGAGCTCTTGGACAAAAATGTCTAAGTCTAAAGGAAACCTTCAGACAGTAGCAGTCAGTGTAAAGGCTGTCAAATATAATTACACTCTGCCATCATGTCTTTCACCACTAGTGCATATAATCAGACTTGTGCTTCCATACACTGCTGAATGACCTCACCAGTAGCTTAGTCATGCTCATTCTTGTATTGCTCCTATTCTGACCTTAACCTTAAATTCAGCCACTTCAGTGCGTATTCTCATTTTAATAGCTAAATTATTTAGCTTTATGCCCAGATGGCAGCCACTGTTAATATGGATAGTAATATAAAGATACTGTAATGTTGAAAATGAATACTCTTCATTTAACTATATACTTTGTATTTACAGGAGAATCTTTCTACACATGGCTAGAAGGTAAAAGCTCTTGGATGGGTTAATGTTAAATTGACTGGAAGAAATGCTGTAGCATTTTTTTCATCTTCTCAAATATTTTTCATAGCAGGCTTTTTAGTAAATTTTAACTTTGGTAACTTCTGAATGTCATTCAAGTAATATTTCTTTACTTGAGGGTCTTTGGCAAATCTTCTCATTCACTTAGATGGTATGTTCCTTGAACCTTTAAGTGCTTTATAATTTATAAAGCAGTTCAGTACCAGTTATTTTGAATTTTCTGGTTATTTTAGTCATTTAAGCAGGGTCATTATTAGTAGTAATATTGGTAAGCGTTATTATTTGGAGAGAGCTTTAAAGAACATTAGAGATTTTAATGGTTCTTTTTGCACTACAGAATATAACCTAAGTATACTGTGTGTATCTAACCTAAGCATAATGTGTGTTCAGAAGGCAAAGCAATTTCTTTTCATTCATGTTTAAAAGAAAATTATTATGGCAGTAGTAGCAATCAAAATCTCATTTTGGAGATGTACAGAAAATTGTGTGTTAAATGTACTTAATTTTAAAATTAGTTAATTCCACCTTTCATAAGCCTTTAATTGTCTAGTTGGAAATAGGTGATGCTGTTGTAGGAAAGCATACAAATTTATATGCCTTTAAAAATGTCATGTCTGCAAATGAGGATACATCTCAGCCTCACAGATAGGCTTCACCATCAGCTCTCCCAGCTTCTGAGATTGGAGTGGCAGGGAAGTCATCCAAACATATCTTTGAGAAAGGAACAAACTTAAATTTCAGGTGTAGTCTCTATCTTCAGTTCTAAGTGGAGTTTTAAGTAATTTCTGCATATAAATTGTATTTTGACCACTCAATGCCAGAACTGTATTTCCATTTACACTGGAGAAGTCTGTATTCATCAAAGCCATATTTTCCAAGGTTTTCTTCTGTGCATTTAAGTCTTCAGTGAATTTATGGTAGAGCTGTAAAGTATTTTTACAGTTTTCCAATGCTGTAAGGTTTTCTGTGGCTTTTGATGTTTTTCTGTAAGGCCACTCCTCTAACTCAGTTGTAGCTCTAATTGTAATTAAGATGGGTCACAGTATATTTGAATTCAATACTGTCAGAATTCATTATTTCAAATTTATTGCTCAAACAATGTAAGCATCTTATTTTTGTGTAGCAATTTATCTGCACCAATTAACTGGATACTTATTAGACTGTGTTTACTGGAACACTAAAATACCAAGCAAGAAATGTCAAATTTCATTCTTAGTATTGCTTTATATAAAAAATAGGAGGTACACTTTCCCTGTGATGGGATATAAGGGCTTATGAACAATGCCTGAATGCTGCAATTGTAGCTCTTGAAAGTTAACAATGCAGACTTGCATTGCTAAAATGTCAAGGTGTATTAGTTTTAATAAATTATTCAGTATACTTTAATAAAGTATTTAGTTTGGGATTTGTATGTCTTTTTTCCTGGACAGGTCTTTGCCTTGAGAAAAGAGTGTTTTATAAACTCATTTCTGGACTTCATGCTAGCATCAACTTGCATCTGTGTGCAAATTATCTTCTTGAAGGTAAGGCTAGGTAAAATTGCTGAATTTACCATAGTATCTGTAATATGTACTTTGTGTTTTCTGAAAGTTTTTTGTGTATGTTTAGTTGCTTTCTTTTTCCAGGTAAATATGTTTTACTCCACCTGCCCTTTTTTTTTTTTCCCTCTGTGTAGAAACCTGGGGGAAGCCTCGCTGGGGACCAAACGTGAAAGAATTCACTCGTCGCTTCGATCCTGTGGAAACGAAGGGAGAAGGACCAAGGAGGCTCAAAAACTTGTATTTCTTATATCTGATAGAGCTGCGTGCTCTGTCCAAAGTTGCCCCGTACTTCGAGCGCTCCATTGTGGACCTTTACACTGGGAATGGCCACGAGGATGCTGAATCTAAAGCTCTCTTACTCGATATCTTCAGGGATACAAAGTAAGGCATAGGATTTTTTTTTTTAACAGTAGTTTGACATTCTCAGTTATATTTGGAAGTGAGAATAGGTAAGTTGATAGGCTAGGACAGGACAAGAATCAGAGTGAAATGAAGAAATAAAGTGAAATAATGGGAGAGATCAAAATTGTACATTTGGCAGAAGAAATTAATATTTTCAAAGTTTGAATATACCAATTGTTAAAATCTGAAAAAAAATACCAAAAAACTCAAACCACACAACACCCTGGGCTAATTGCCTGTATGTTGTTCTTTCTGATTATTCAGTATAAGATCTTGAAAATGAAAGTAGTACATAGTCTTTTAATGATCCACTGAGTAATCCAGCTTTTATCACAGATTTAACCTCTGCTGGTTTAGCCATCCCTTCTTCCTTACTCTGTAAAGTTCTGAAGTTCAGTTTCTTTGTTCTCCTTTTTGCTGCATTTTGTGATTGGTAACATGTGTGACTTCATTGCTGTCCCTAATCATAGTCTCACTAGGTATTTGAGATTGTGGTCAGACAACAATCAATTGGAAGGGAAATATTAATCCAATTTCAGTGTATATTAGAACAAAACTGTGAATAACAGATTTCAAGTTACAGTGATTAAAAATTACTCAATGTAATGAGTTTTACTATTTAAAGGCTAATCTTCAAGGAGCAGGAACTGTGGAAAGTATTTTACACTGAGACCATCAGCTGCTTACCAAGCTTAATTGAATGTTTTAGTTTATGCCAGTGTTTGTTTTTCCTGCATTTTGTCTTTATTAGGTCGTTCCATATGCACTTTGATGAAAAGTCCATGTTTGCTGGAGATAAAAAAGGAGCCAAGTCATTAAAGGTAAAACTAGTTTTCTGAAATCCATTTTGGTATTAAGTTGTCTTATTTTGGAAGACCCTTTTCCCTACCAGAAGCATACTGCTGAGTGTAGAAAAGGCAGGGATTAACACTTAGAGTTGCATCTGAGGCCTTTTAGTCTACCTTATAGCAAGGTGCTGTCCTGGTCCAAGCAAACTGAAGTTTCTGGCTTTGTGCCTTGAGTCTGCCATCAGGACTGTGGTGGGGGAGATGAGTTGAATTAATATTAGCAGCAAATGCAGTGGTGTTTATTTTTAAATAGAATATCTGTTTCACATAAGTATCTGGATAAAAACCCTGACAACCCAATCATGCTTGCTTTAAAAACTGATGCCTGATAATATACAGTATAGTATCATGTAATGGGGCGGTCCCATGGTGTAGTGGAGAGTACTCCCGACTCCGGCTCCTAGGTCACTAGTTCGAGTCTCAGTGTACGGACCGCCCCCAGCAGTTAAATGCTGCCCTGCCATCCGATCCCGTCAGATCTCGGATGCGAAGCAGGGTCAGCCCCGGTTAGTACCGGGTGCTGTGACAGTCCCGAGGACTTCACTGTCACTGTCCAAGCTCGCTTGGCCGTGGCAAATGAACCTTAGGACTTAAATGGTGGGGCCAGTTCTGCGCACGCTGTGCCTCACCTAAAAAATCCACTGCGCAGGCTTGGAGAGCACACCCAGGTGGGGTGAGCCCTTCCCAAATCTTCGTTCGCGAAGATTGGCCATTATTATATCATGTAATATAATGTTATGCTTAACATTAGAATAACATCATTCCTGGACATGGGAACATAATGTGAATGCTGTAACTGCCCAGCAACTTCCAGTGTTAATGTGCTAATGTTCAGATTGGTGTACATTACAGTTCCACAGTTGGAGTGTGGTTCAGTAATAAAGGTCTGTTTTAATGTCTATTAACACTTTTAATACTTATTTCAGTAGCTGTATGGAATCCCATCAGCATTACAAAAAATGCTATTAGAAAAGTGCCAGTGTTTTATGAGCCCAGGTAGTGTTTTTTGGACCTTAAAAATTGAGTTCAGCTTCATTAGCTCTGTGCTGGGCTTGCTCCCACTCTGACTGAAGCTGCAAAGCAGCAATTTACCCATAGCTTTAAACAGGAAATATCTTTCTTGAATTGTAGCTGGTTTGTGTGTTTGTCAGAAGGGTAGGTTGGTTCAAAAGATGTTTGAATTATGGAAATAAAAATGGGTAGGGACATAGATACAGTACTTTTAACTCTGTAAACTTTCAGAAAGTTGGTAAAAAATCAGTGTATAGAATCCAAGTGTTACCCTGCATGTTCAGTATTTTGGGCCTTGTTTTTTTTTGAGGAATTAACTGTTAGAAGTGGCTTGGAAACAAGATTCTGGGTTTATGTGAATCTTTGTTATGGCCTGATTATATAAGGCTATGGTTTCATTCAGTTTTGGTAAGGGATAATTGGTATTCTAATGGTACTAGATTTGTTAACCTCTATTTTTGTAAAGCTAAGAGGTACATTAACTTTTTTATTTTGTTTTCAACCAATAGGAAGAATTTAGGTTGCATTTCAAGAACATATCCCGCATAATGGACTGTGTTGGATGTGACAAGTGCAGGCTTTGGGGCAAGCTGCAGGTACAGTTTATTTGGTGTGTATGTGTGCATGGCAAGGGCAGGTTCCAAGATAAGCATCTATTTCAGTTTGGCAGGATGCCTCTTGCCTTAGCATTCACACTTTCTGGACACAGTTGCTCCTTGGTATGCTTACCTGTGTATTAAAAATAATTATGTTAAACAGTTTGAAAAAAAAATCTTAAAAGTGTATTTCATTTAGTTAACAGCTGTTTAGTTTAATAAAAGGCAGAGTTTGTATTCTCCTAAAAGAGATGCATTTAAAATTGACGCTTCATGATGAATTACTACTGGTAGTCAATATCTTAGTGTGTTCAGTGATCAGATGAGCCTTGTAGGAGACCTTTCTGTAAATACAGCTCTTAGGTGTTAGAAAATCCAGCATGTCATTTAACACCACGAATTGAGGTGTAAGAAAAAGAAATAATTCAGATTTTCACAGTTTATGCAGAAGGCAGCAAATGAACGCAAAGGTGCACACTAAAGCTGAAAGCTGAAAAACAGTTTTGTTTTCTGGACACTTACTATTTTTATTTTACTGAGAACAATATTCTAGGTCTCAAGATTAATGTTAAGTCCAGACTGAGAACAGTTATTTTGGAGTGCCTGCTGAACACTACCACTGTATTGCATTGAAATAATCAGAGTGCAGTTTTCAAAGAAGTTCCTAACATCAAAAATTCGGTAGTCTCTGCTGAATTTTCATTTCTGCTTACCCTGTCCTATGCTTCTGATCTATTATTGTTTTTCCTTCTCACTCAAAATGAAATAAGGCCAGATTTCCTGCCCTATAAAGTTCCCTTGTAGCCAGCTTCAACCACTTTTTGTCAAAATCCAGTGGTTGTCTCTGTAGCTGGATTAAAAGCAAAAATAAAAAAAGCTGAGTCTGTTCTATTTCTGCATAGAAAATAGGGCTTGAAAGTGAAACTGCAATAACTGCCACTGGGATTGGAGGTGGAAAAAGCACTCATTTTGTGATACCTCATAAGAAAACTTAGTTTGACTTCAAAGTGGGTATGGGGAGAGGAAAAGGGGAGATGTGCTCTTGCAGCAATGGGGCATCTGTAAGGTAAGGGGCAGGAGGGAGTTGGAAGTGTAATGGGCATATTTTCATATGCATGGCCAAGAAGAAAAGGGAGAGGAAAATAGATGTTAAAACCGGAAGGATGAAGAGCAAGTTACCAGAGGAAACAAATGTTCTTAACTAAGAGGCTGAACCTGCACACAGTTGGTGGCATGCATTTGCATTAGTGTCACGCTTTGTATGCAGTTGTTTGGTTTGGGGGTCAGTAATAAGAATTGGTACTACAGTTTGCCTGGATTAGCAATTTTTGAAATTTTTTATGGTTTTCTGAATGTTTGAAGGAGTGATCTTACTGATGCTAAAACACTGGACTTCTTTTGTAGACTCAAGGCTTAGGAACTGCTCTGAAGATCTTGTTTTCTGAGAAAGAAATACAGAGCCTTCCTGAGAACAGCCCATCAAAAGGTTTTCAACTCACACGGCAAGAAATAGTTGCTCTTGTAAATGCCTTTGGAAGGTAAGGTGTTACCATTTGTGTAGTAGAAAAACATAAAACTTCAGTGTCAGTGCTCTGGCTCTGTGGAAAGATGGTATGGCACACATAGCTCTGGCTTTTTAAAGGCTCAATTAGCATTAGTGATATTGATCAATGTAATGTCTTCAAACTAAGCATGTGGAGTGTTTATTATTAGCCTTGTTCATCATTCTGTGTTTGGATCTAATGCATCTCTCTATCTCAGATCTCATAATTTCATCTTGTGGAAGGTGGATTTTAGTCTCCTAAACAGACTTTTTGATTAATTTTTTTAAAAATTTACAGCATTCAAGTGATGAAACATTTTAACAGCTTTAAAAGATGCTTGCTTTGTTCATCATGTTAGTTCTTTGGATCTTTAATACAGCAATCTGTTCCTGTTTAAACAATCTATTTAAACAATCTGATAAGAGAGTAATAAACTTTATTACCTCTGGTTAGGGATTTTTAGATGTTTAAGAAGCTGGGATAATTAAACATATATATATATAAACTTTATTCCCTGTACTGTATTATGTAAATATAAAATGGAGAGTCAGATAGTAGGTCTTTTGAGAAAAAGTGTGTCGTGACTGTGTTAATCTTTGGAACAGAATCGTGTTTGAAAAAAAAACAAACAAGGGAAAAGTCCCTATGAATGTGATGATTTGTACTTCTCTTTCATATCTGACTTAATAACACTTGGGTGGTTTTTGTTTTACAGGCTTTCCACGAGTATAAGAGAGTTGCAGAATTTTAAAGTTCTACTACAAAAAACTAGGTAATGAAGGCCTTTGCATAACCCATTAGTGAAGATCATTTACATGACTGCATTGAGCAGAAGGAACTGATCCTTACAGGACTCACATGAACTGAAAAAAAAAAATAAAATCAAATATCAACTTGAATATTTATGTTTGAACTAGGAATGGTTATTAATTAGAAAATATATTTATGAATGAAATATATAGTTTTTAAATGTGTAAATTATGCTGATCTGTTTATTTTTTAAGTTTTCTGCTCACAGTTCTGTTGTAGTGAAACTTCATAAATTTTCTTATTTCCTTGTCTTTTCGAGACAACTTCTTTATATGAAAACATATGTACCTTCACCCTGACTTGGCCTGTCCTGAGAGGGGAGTCACTTCTTGTCTCTCCACAGTTACTGAGCTTCAGTATATTTTGAGGATTTGGTATGTTAATTCTGAAGTTCTGACTGTCAAAAAGAAGCGGAGCTGGAGGGACAAAGAACCAAAACAAACACAACAACAACCACCAAACTACAAAAGGGAAATAAGGTTCTTACTGAGTTCTGCTTTCTTACTGTAATAATGAAACTTACTTAAAAATAGCAAATGGACTGAGCAGATTTTTTTTCATACTGAGCTCTTTTTCATTATGTTGAGATCAACATTTTTTTCCCTTGTGTTGTGCTTTTCAGTATTTCTTTTCTTTAAAATGACTGCCTTGTCTGTGATGCAGCACAGTTGGAAGTGACTTTTCTGCAGCCCCTTAGCTACCTGCATTTACTTCAGGATGGGGAGTAGGGCAGGGGGAGGTGGTTGGTGGAGTGCTGCTAGCTGAAAAGCTCAGTCAATCAAATTTGCATTTACTCCAGATTGTAATCACAAATTCAGTTTCCAGAAATTGTCTTTTTCATGTCTAAAATGTTAAAATAGCACACTTTGGTCTTTGAGCCATGGAAATAAATTTGCTCTTTATGAGTTATGTTTGAGTGCTATGTTAAAAGATCAGTGTAAAAAGAACTTGGTTTTGTAGTCACTTTTAAAAAAAGATGCTTTTTAAAATTCATGATCATACTGACATTTAATACCACATACTCTATCTATGCAAACCCTTACTGTATCTGCTTTAAAAGGATATTCAGCGTAAAAAAACGGGTATGTTAATAACATTGCTTTCATATAATAAGAAATGACTTGTGTATCATTGTCTACAAATGTCAGCGATAACTTAGCAGTGTCAAAACAGAATTCAGAAACAGCATTACCAATTAGTAGCAATCAACTATTGGCTTTAATTTAAAGTGAAGTAATAATTTCTTTTAAACCAGCATGTTTAAAAATGAAGTTAGGAGTTACGAATGTAGGAAGTGCTGGTAGAGTGTAGATATATCTCTTGTTTTTAAAAACAAGTCTTCACAAAATTAAGTGCTCTTAATCATTTTTTACCCTACCAGATACTGAGTGACCTGTTTATATAATTGATTGTAACTGTCTTGGCTTCCATAATGTGTTTCTTTACTGATGAGATTTTTCAGAAGGCTGGAATATGCTCTATCCTTTGTTTCTAGACTAGCCTCAAATTTCTACCTGACTGGAAGTGAAATAGAGTATCCTGCTGACACCTAATAAAAAATACTGTCCCTCAAGAAAGTAAGTCAGTCCACTTGAGTCAAACTGGGATAAGCTAAAGGAAAGGGGGAAAAGAAAGCAAACAAAAACTCAAACATCCTCACAAAGTTTTGGTGACAGCTGTATAAATTGGCAATAAATTGGTATTCAGGCAGAAGTTCCTGTTTAAGCAGTAGGTAATTGAATGTGGTGTTAGGGAATGCTGATGCCAGTCTGAGGATGTTATGTTCTTACCTAGTAGCCTCTCTAAGCTGGGGGCAGCTGTGTCTGAACCAGTTACTACAGGTTTTCTTTTTCTAGTTAATGCAGAAGAGCAGGAGGTTTCTAGGTGGGTTCACCTGGCCTCTTCCAACCTCTTTGTTTGCACCCCGGAGTTTATTTTTCTCCATTAAATTGAATTGGGTATCTAGGCAACAAGCTCAGATGTGAACAGCTGTGTTTAGTAAATGAGTTACATCCTGAGTATCCAAATCTTTTGAGTAATTGTATATATTACAATGTAGAATGTAGTTTTCAGTTGGCCATTAATTCCTTGCCTTCTGGATAGACCTGCAAGGGCTAGAACCTGTAGACTCACTTATGTGAGAAATGCTGTATAGCTGGGCTTTATCTTTATTGTTCTATGTTACAGTGCCTAAAGCTTTAGGCAGGATTTTCTAATTGAAAAAAAAAAATTGTTGTCTGTACTGCCCCAGGAGGGACTTAAGTCTGAGAAATGTTTCTTCCTTTTTTTCCCCTTGCTTTGTGGGGAAAGTGAATTACTTCCAACCTCCTTCTGGGGATGCAACTTGCTATTTTTCAGTTTTTTCCACCTGTGCCTGGCTACCATCTACAGACACTGAAGTTGCATCATGCACTTGCTCATGGGACAGGTGAGAGAGTCAGGTATGCAGATCCTGGGCACCTGCTCCTTGCAGCCCTCATTGGCACAATGCAGGCAAGGTTAGTACTGTTGGGTAAGGACATAGAGATGGGAAGCTTTTCCTCTTTCCTTTGTGTCATGGAGACACAGGAATGCAACTGAACAGCAAATTCTGTCTGTGGGGAAGTTCTGTTGCACTGAAAGGTGCATCTTGCTTAATGATCAAATACGGAAGGCATTTCACTTCACTGTCATTGTAGAGATAGGACATAAGATTTTTCCTGTAACAAATCTAGTTGAAACAGTTTTCCTGTCACCATCTTTTTTTACTGTATTTGATGTACATTCTGTGACTATGCTGCCTATAAAATTTTGCCGTGTGACTTGGATGACTTAGTTCTTTATATGCTCAATTAAATTTTAGAGATTTACACCTCTGTTTTTATACACTGTCCATAACCTGTAAACTATTTTAAATTCCAGTTCCCTGTTGCAGATCAGCTTGTCAACATTGTCTGTCATTAATTTCAGAATAACAGTACATTTCCTTGTACAAATGACACAATGATTGTAATCCCAGAGGTAGTGAGTAGACAAAGACAAAAATGTTTAATTGTTCCCAAGTCAAGAAGACTTGTGTGAAATGATTAAAAAGAGCCTTGTTGCAAACTACATAGGTAAAAAGTAGGGCACTGTGGCTGTACAACTTGCTCTTCAGTGCCTGAAGAGGAAGGTCAGAATCTAGATTTAAAACAAATATAGAGAACTGCGTAAGCTGAAATAATAGTGTTTTCCTACTTTTCAGCTGATGATCTGTGCTGTCTGTCATTATATGTGCATGAAATACACTGTGCCACACCTTCTTGAGTTGTTTTGTTGGTTTGGGTTGCCTTTATCTGACCTTGCTTTGTGCTTTTCTGGGAAATGACCTGTAATGTGTTGTAAATAATCTTGATGCTCATGTTTATAAAGTAGCAATCAGCAATTCATCACTTTACAGTTTCTCCATATAGCTACCCTATTAAATGTAATATTTATTAAAATCTAAATCAATGTTGGAACTGCTTACTGAGATCTAAACATTTCTGAATCTTTGCTATGTTTGAATCTACAAGATGCAAATTAAAGTATTTTGTGCTACAACTTCTTTTTGTGATTGTAATTTCTGGGATTTCATTTGAAAATACAGTTTTTGCTTTTTATTTACCCTTCAACTACACTTGGTAGGTATTATATAAATTAAATGAATGCCACAAAAATAAACTAAAGGTGATGAGCTGATTTTTATTGTTACTTCAATTTCATTCAAAAGATGAAGGTAACCTGTGTATCTGTTGCTGTTTACAATGCACTGTAGTGTGTCCACGCATCAGAAATCCATGTGGCAGAATTACAGCATGTTTCTATATGAATATGGCCACATTTAGCCCCTGTTAAAGTGCAGTTGTTTTAAGAGACAAAAATCCTCATTTTAAAATGAAGTCTGTTCTGTCCCTTTCTCAGAATGGCTTATAACATCAATTTTGTAAATATTTTTTGGTTGGTTCACCAATGGGCCTCTATGTTTAAATTATTTCCCTGAAGGGGTTACTGCAGCTCTGTGTCCTTCCATATATGCCTTTTAAACAAATTATCATAATAAAAATTTGATAGGCATATTTCATTTCCAGTTTAGGTGGATAAGTACCTGTTACTCAGGTGATGATAAGGATAGAGATTAAATTTAAGATCTTACCTATCATATTGTTTAAATTTTGTGTGTTTGAGAGTATTTAATTCATTGCTACAGTTGGTTATAGTCACTTGTCATTCCACTTATTTGCATGCATTCTCTGGCATAGGGATTAAGCTTGTTTGCAGTGCAGGATTCTCATTAGTTTTTGCTGTGCAGCTATATATACTGTGAAGAAAATGTAATTCCTGCAGGCTTCTCTTGCACTGGGTCTTCAGGTAGTTTTGTAAGAATATGATTGTAGAACTCCAAAGAGTTTAATAAAATTTCTGTTCTCCCAACCCTGTGGTACCTTTTTTAATCTCTGATTGATAGTTTAATTGGCTTTTTTTCTTCAGTGGACATATGTGAAGAAGGCAATGGAAGCTTTGGGAGGGCAAAGTTTACATCTGCAGGAGACAAGGCTCATGCTGTGACTTGAACCTAAAGACCACAAAGCCCAAAGACCCTGTGGAGGATTCGATGTGTAAGTGGCACTACTGTGCTCTTGGCTTTCAAGCAGATCTTATCAGATCTACTCCCCCTCCCTTCTTTTTTTTCGCCCTTGTAGATTTTCAGTGAAATGTACACAAGAATTCTTGACTACTTGCACTTCCTGAAGCTGAGCAAGAGAAGCATAAGAAGCCTGTCCATCATTTGGGGATGCTGTAGTACACCTCAAAGTGAACTACTTTTATAGAAGTAAAGATTACTAGAAGTGACACATTTTTTGTCAAGGGATATGTGAATTGAGTTGCAGTATTTGTTTTGCATAGAGATATTGGGGGTGCAGAGTTCTTCACTGTGGAGCACTGGGCACAATAAAAAGACCTGAAAGTAGAGTATCCTGGAATGGTATTTATCCACCATTTCCACCACAACCCCCTAGATTTATCCCTGAAGATACAAGGCTGAAGCACAGCTTTGCTGACCTCCTGCTCATTATGTAGAAAGGCACACTTGAGGTTCTTCTGCTTTGTGTACTCCTGGCTCTTGTTCTATTCTCAGACTACACTTCCCAGGTTCTTAATAAATAAGTAAGCAGGTACATACTGTTCTATGTATCCCTCTCCCTGGCTTGGTATTTGACTTACTCTTCTATATAATATACCTGGATCTGATTGATGGAAATGATCACGTAACTTTAATTTTTCAAACACAAACATTTTCAGAAAGCCTGTTTTGCAGTTCACAATGCTCCAGTCAGAGCACATGCCCATCTTTACTCTTTGGAGCCTGTCCCTAGAGCTGCTGAGAAGATAGAGTTTTTTTACTTTCTTAGAAGAAAGCAGCATACAGATGACTTTTAGCCTCCAACTGTCATGCCACACTGAGTAAGCAGTGATATACAAGGAGTAAATTGTGCTCTGAGAACATAGTGATAACTTGAAAAGACAGTATTTAATTGGGTTGATATTTTTTTCCTTACAGGCTTTTATGTGCATGTAAGAATTGCAACTGTCATGCATTTGAAAAACCCATTTGTGTGTTTACAGTATATTCATCATAATCATGTGTTTCTAACCTAATACACAGTGTAAAAATAAAAATACTTATAAAATAATTATGCCATTTCACTTCATGTAATTTGCTCTTTTAAAATGAGCATAAAAATGATTAAATTATACTATCTAACAACTCTATTCAAAGCCAAAAACACCATGGCTTAGAACAAGGCATTAATTGGAACAGTCTTCGAAGTTTAAATCATTAGCTTATACTTCTCCTTGAACTATGGAAAGCTTGTGGCAAGGTTCTTCATTTATCAGCATAGTAAAACTTCTAAAACCCAAAAGGTGAAGACAAGTTGCTAAGCTTTGTTGTTCAGAATAGTGGTTTTAATATCGGAATGTCCTGGAGTGCTGTACTTGATTGATGTTATATAGGGCTTGGCCGCTCTGTGTCCAGTGCTGGATCTTGTTGGAGGGATCCTATGTAAGCCATGAAGCTGTTGTTCTGATGGCTCCAGTCATAGTAGTCTGGAGAGAAGCTTAGAAAGAAAACAGAAGAATTAGTGCCTGGCAAATAGACTCTGTAGATAGCTGGTTAGTGAATGTGGGAAAAATGCAAATCACGTAGAGAATATTCTCATGCTGAAGTGCAAAAATAAAATAAACATCCAACCAGGGGTTCAGGCAGCTGTTTATTTTTCTGATCTGTTAATTATTTTGGCACAAGTGTTCTCAACTTACTACCTGCTTCCTGATTCTCCTAGTTCACTGAAGACCCTCTCCTTTCCTGCATCACTGTTCAAGAAGGTGTTTGAAAATCCCAGAAGCGATGCTGCTCATCCCTGCCAAGTCCTGGAACTGTGAGGGCCTGTCAGTGGCAGACCTAAACCTTCCATGTCCAAGAGGCTGGGATGTGCTTAGCGCAGCATTGGCGTTCTGGCATTTCTCCCACAAGCGGTGTGAGACAATGCATGTGGCTGGTTTGGTTCCCACTGGGACCTGTGCGTGTTCCCAGTGTGGCTGGTTCCCTGATGGCTCTGTGCGGAAGGGAGGGTGCCTCTGGCTCTACGCTGGATACCAGGTTGGCACACACCACCTGGAGCATGCTCTGTGGGTTTAGTTACTATGGGAAAAACTAATGAATGCAGGGGTAGGGTGGTTGATAACTGTAAACAGTGAGTATTTAGCTTTACTGAACCCTGGCTCAGAGACAGTGACTACACAGTCTTAGCTAAATGAATGACAAGAACCAGATCTGGCTATGTTAACTATGGTTATTAAGCTACCCAGCATTTTAAGTTGAGTAATTACTCTAATCTACTCCTAGCACAGTGTATATACAGGAATAGCAAATGAGTAACACATGACTGAGCCTACTTTCAGGGCAGGATAGAGTCCAGGCAGTGCTTTTCCTTCCATGAACTGGATGCTATTATTTTTTGTGTGAACTGCTCCTTTCTGGATGGGAATCCTTACCTAAAGCTCCCAGTGGTGCAGAGAAAACCAAATTTTTTTGCTAGTTCTGGGCCTTGTGAAATTTCAGCAGTTAGGTGGATTTTCCTAAGCTTTCAGCTTTCCTAAGCTTTTCAGCATGCTCACTTCATTTCAGGTAACCCTCAAGACATTTAGCCATGTTACAGGGCAAATTAAGTTGAGGGACTTCTCACTGCCACCATCACAAGCTGCTGTCCCTGCTGTCAAGCTCTTCCCTGTTTTCCCTGAGCAGACAGACAGCTGATTTTCTAGGTTGCCTTTGCTCACACATTTGAGTGAGTAAATGGCACTTCTTAAGCCACTCTTGGAAGAAACAGAGGGTGAAACATGCAACCCAAAGATATGACTTGCATTTTTTCAAGCAGAGCATGCTGCTATAATTCTTAAATTATGTAACAATATTCATTCTTCATCTCTGTAATATCTATGGGGTCCCCAGATCCCTCCAGTCAGTGCTATCTTTCCACTTCAGCTTCCCCATTTGCTTCCCCTCACCCCTCCCTGGGATTTATGCAACAATTGCAGCTAGAAAATTTACATCAGTGTTTTGCCCTGTGTCAGAGTTGTTCCTCCTCTGGTTTCTGTTTCGGGAAGTAAGCAGTTCCCTTTTGTATCTCACCTGCCCTGTGCCCCCTGTGGAGCAATGTTCCACGCTAGATCGTCATCACTGTCGTATCTGCGAGGGTTGTCAAAGAAGTAAGATCTGGGACTGAAGCCATGGCTTGGGACCATTCCTGCATTGGCCTGAGGGAAGGGAAACCTCAGTCAGTACTTGTACCAGATAGATAAACTTCTTGATGCCTGACTTTTAAAAGAAAATACTACAGACTTACCTCCTTGTTTCCAAACTAAAACAGGCAATTTTACATTTCCTGTAGGCAATAGAAATAATTTTGCATTCTCTGTTCATCTCTATCAGCATAGTGATAGTCTACTGATCTCAGCAGCATTTCCTTATTGTTTCTTAGCTAACATGTGACTTATTTCTGAAACCACCCCCCCGTCTACCTTTAACCTGTCTGCTGAATTACTGCCCATCCTGGACACTTCGTGCTTTTAGCAAACTGACTTGAAGTGAGCAGGAGGGAAGCAGCTGAGAAGCTGAAGGATATGAAACACCTAAAGAGATTTGATTTTACCTCCCACACTGGTCACACTCTGTCCTGGTGCATGATCTCCCTTGCTCTGGGAACTGATCATGTTGAAGCTTGGCACATTGTTTGGTGAAACTCTGCCTGAAAAACCCCTTAGGACCTTGCTGAGCAATTTCGGTTATCTACTGTATAGTGCTGTGAGAGTGAAATCCCAAGGTCAGGTCTGTTAATAAAACAGAGAAAGGGGAGTACATGTAGTTCCTTGATTTACAAAGTGTTTTCCTTTTATTTCCCTATGAAAACAGAAAACATACAAGATTCAAAAGGTTGGTTTTATTCTGGAAACAGTGCTGAGGGACATTTAGAACCCAGCTGAGCCTCATCCACTGTTTCCATCCCCAAGGAACAGGGTTCCCTGCACCTGTGGATAAACCAGGATGACATTTCTCCCTGGCCTTAAGCAGGAGACAGTTTAATCTCCACCTTTATTTTAAACATTAAATAACTTTGACAAAGATGAAGTAAAAATAGGTGCATCTCTGTCATGTCTCCATGCCCAACATTTGTCTGGCTAAAGGTATGGCAAAGCAAAGGGCCATTCACTGCAGTGACTCCATGTCAGCACCAAAGCTGACAGACAGTTCTTTCCAGGCTATAATCGTCAGTGGAAAGGAGCTTCACATCAGAACAATGCTGAGTGCAGGATGCCTTTACTCAAACTTTTTGTTTCTGAAATCCTGAATGAAACCTAAAGCCAAAGAACAACTGTTTCTTGCAATTGTTCCTTATTAAAAATAAAAAATAATTTGGATTTTTATGAAATCAAAGTTGTTGTTATTATATTTTTTTAACTAGAGGAGAGTTTGTTTTGATTGTAACACCATGCTTTCTAGCTCAATATTTTCAACCACTGACGCTTAACTGCTGTAACAGCCTCCTTAACGCATTAGCCTAAAGTCCTGCGGCTCTTGGTCTCCCTCTTGTGGCATCCTCGCACTGAAGTTCAGTTTTCCCTTGCTGCCGTTGTCATTTTTCGTTTCGTTCTAACGTTGTTTCTGGTTTACCTCTTAATACTGTCATAAAGAAAGAATAAATTATAGACCTATAATGTCTACCCTAAAAAAGATACCCATAAAAGAAGTGATATGACTGACTGGCTCTTCTGAACTCTATGAAGTTGGAGATTGAAGGCTTTCTGCAAATTACAGTGCAAACATTAAATGTTATGTGTGTTACTGTAGTGCTCTTTGGCTTGTGAGAGAGTACTGTCTATTTGACTCCATTTGAGCTCTCGTTTGAGTAGGATTCCAAGTCTCCATGGGATCAGCTTTTTGAAAGAAGTGATTAGAACACATCCCTTATTTTCATGCTCCCATACACTATCCACACTTGTCCACAAGGTCTAGCCTTAATAAAATGAGATGTCTCCGTGGTCACTTTTTGGAAAAGCAGCCCACTGGACTGTACTTGAAAACATTTCTTATCTTTGCAGTTGTCCAGGCTAACTCCTCAGCAGAAGTTTCTTAGTGCAATGTCAGGTTCAGCTTGGTTTTATCATTGTTTCTGAAATGTTCATATGAGAGTAAAAACCATCACCTTGTCTAAGAAGTCATTCTATTATTTGCTTCTCTCTCTTACTTGCATGCTTACCATTGACATTCTTTTTGGGGAATACTATCTTTGGTTTGGTTTGTCCTACAGAAACAGAGACATTACCTCAGTAATCCTAGAGCAGGACTGGTATTCCCCATGTGCCTGTCAAGCAGCATGTCCCTGTGATAACCTGGAGACATTGCCTGCAGCTATAAGAAGATGCTTGTCCATCTATTAACTACCTAGATATTAAGGATACTTACAGGGAGTTATGCTTACAACTCACACCATAATTTCTGCTCTGCTGAAGTAACAAACAAGTCAGCAAGTGCTTATTATGGCCATTGGTCTTTGACTTAGAAACAAGTCCATGGATACAGGGCTGAAAAAATTCCATCTGTTATTTCATACATACCATTGAACAGTTAGCACACAATCATTTTTACTGCTATGTGATGACACATCCCAAGTTTGGATAACAAACTCCTTTTCCACTGACTCCAGTAAAGTGCTATAGAAACTCAAGGGAAAGATGTTCCTAAATTTAAAAAGGTTCCTGATTTTTTAAGGTAAAATGCCTGAGAAACACTCTGCCTTCCTTCTGGATAAATATGATGAGTTTCTTTCATGAGGAGTTAGCATAAAGAAGTGGGAAGTTTTGGTTGCTTTTATTTGGTCCAGGGCAGTTTGAAAAAGAGAAATCAGAATGTAAAGAAGCAAAAGTTCATTCAGAGGCTGAGCCCTCCAGACCTGTCTGGACATTACACTAGCAAATACCCTAACAAATAACACTTACTAGATCTTTTGTAGGGTTTCGGACACGGAAGAAATATACAACCAAAGAAGTAGGCAAGAGCTCCCAGATGAAAAGGATCACTCCAAACACTATGTAACCTGCATCTCCCAGCTGACATTTCAGATCTGCCTGTTGAAAAGAGAAAAATGTTTAAAAAATAAAGATAGCAGTTCATTTAAAGGTGCAGGAGGTAACGTCTTCTTATGAAGTTCTGTATTTAAGTGGCTGCAATGCTTGACAACATGGCCAGAAATTCCATTCAGTAGGGCCAGATTAACCTGGCTAATGATTAAAGGCATACTAGAAAAATCAATATGCTATCTCAGGTACACGAGTTCCCTTTCCTTCTACCTTTCCTCCTTCTCCTGTCTTTCCTTCAGCAAAATCAAAGTTTAGTACAGGGGTCTTCCCAGTCTAAAAGCCTGACAAGAAATCATTTGATTAAGTAATCAAATCCATTACTGAGAAACTAGTTTTCCAGTCTTTTTACAGCTGGGAATAGCAGCAAAGGAACAATCAATGTTCAAGGGCATTGCTTTTAAAAATGAAAGGCTTGGCTCTCATCAAATTGGTGCACACTGTAAGCTTGATTACCCTTGCTATTACTGTAGCAGTAGCTTTGATCTTCTCTCTAGATTTCAAGCATTCCCCATAGCTGCAGAGGGCAAATCCTGTCCTTACATGTGTTTCATACAGAAGAGAAAAGGGTGTTTCTGATCAGTGACCTGAGGCTATACCAAAATATGAACACTCGGCTGTAATTTGAGAAGTGATTTTTGATTCTGGTACCAAATTGAGGACCCACTCCTTAGTTCAGGCCCTTTACATACAGTTCAAATACTTTATCCCAAAATTCATGCAACTCTAATGTCATAAGTCAGAACAAATATTCAGAAAATGTAGCAGTGGCCCAAAGCATAAAGCATTCCAGTGAGCTCCTTATGTACAACCTCTGCCTCCACAGGGGAAGCTGGACTCATAGTCTGGCTATGAAGTTCCAGCTGCTTCACCCTAGACTGCAGGAGTCAGCACAAGAATTGTCCCCTGCGAGGGGTCAGCAGGAGCAGCACCAATGCTCCAGGCCTCAACAAGAGGAAAAATGTTTGATTCAGGAGGAAAGTCAGAGCCTACTGCCCTTCTGCCTAAACCTATGCGTTCTAATTATACAGACTGGCAACTCCTACCTGCCCACCTCTTCTTTGCTCCACAGCAGCATTGACTGGAGGTCCCTTGACAGATCCTGCTCAGCTAACTCATAACTAGGTCTCCTGGGCAATCCTGTCCTTCTGTTTACCTACTTCTTAATTACAGTTTTTATCTACTGATTAACAGAAAGTTGTTAATGGCTTCAGGTTTGCTTGGCCACCCTGGCAACACAAGGCCCTTGCATGGCTGGGAACACTGCTTTTGGTCTGTAGGTGTGTGCTAAGAGAGTGGGGAGACATCAAGTGGCTGGGATTTTGAGGCCAAACAAAAGATGCTCATGACCCAGACCCAGGCCTGCTTTTTTGCCTAACCTTGACAGAGCTGGAAAAATACTGGGACCTAACTATGTGCTTCAAAGCAGAGAAAGGAACTCAATACCCAAATTGCATAAAATTAAAAAAAGAATCCCTTGCTCTTTTCTTCAGTGTTGTTATCACTGTTAGTTTTCAATCTAAATTATTACTTGCAATTAAAGGTTAGGAAGAATCTTAACTTTATCCTCAAAATACAGAAGTTATCGTGCCAATGACAATTAAGGTAAATAGCTTAATAGCTCTGGATGGCAGTGGGAGACTTCATGATGATTTCAGAATGGAGTCTTTCACTGGAATTAAGTACTGTTTTTCTGCTTCTCCAAGTATAATACATTCTTTATAATGGACAAAATACCTGTCTTTTTTTAATAAAGGTGCTCTTTCTTTTGACAATAAAATCAAGTTAATTAAAGCTTGATTTTTTTTAAGTATTTGGTTAGTGGTTACTTCTTTCTTTTACCAATGAGTTGGAGTTTTTATTCTCCTTATGCCAAAATTACCATAAACTTGCATTCCTGAAGGAAAACAATCTCAATGCATTGAAAAAAAAAGAAAAAAAATAACAAGATTTGAATATATTTACTCCTCTTGGCATAGCATTTTGGAAATCAATCATCACATAAAGAATGAGGTTTTCTCATTAGCAAATATTTTCATACTTGCCTGATCTGATACATTGTACCAATCATAATCAAAAGAATTGACTTTCTTGGTTTGGGAAAATGATAAGATGAACAAGTTGTAACAGGCTCGTGAGGTATAAAGTAGTATAACAGTCACTCCTATACTTGTCACCTGACAGACAGATGAGCCCTGGAAGAGATTTAAACAGGAGTTATTATCCATAAGAGAAGCTGAGAACAACATTGCTTTGCATGAACTTCGAGGGTTGTCACACCACTCTGTCTAATGCAACTGACTTTTTGTCCTCTCCTGTCTGGTCAGTATATCCTATACTATGCATACTCTTGTATTTTATCAGTACAGAGGTTTCCAGGCAATGGTAGCAGTTCCAGCCCTCAGCACAATGGGCTGTGACTAATTCCTACAGTTTATTGAACAAGTGCTATTTTCAGAGCAATGAAAGCACATAAACCCCACACTTGGTATCAGGTGGAGCAAGAGAATTCAGCCTTCAGCTCTTCATTAGCTGCAGAGCATCCTGTACCAGATGCTGGCTAGCTATCATGATGCAACCTTGCATCTTTTTACAACTGCTTGCTGTGCACCCATTTCCTAAGCACAGAGCAGGTCGTCACAGTCAGCAGTTAAATGCAGCACAGACAGGAACAGAACATCCTGCCTTAGCTAATGTCAACACAGAGGAGAGAGACAAAGTGGAGGCATGGCCCGTGGGCAGAGTGACCATGGCGGGGCAGTCTGAGTGGCAGCTTGGGCACAAGGGGGAGGATGGGACTATGAGTGTGAAATCACAACAGTTCCTAAGGCCTAGAGAGAAAAGAGGGACAGAGCAGAGTAAAGAGCCTAATTCAGTGAGAGGAGTGAGATGCCTGACCACTGCCTCATGTGGGGAGGGTAACTGTTGAGGACTGAGAAACCAGCACAGCAGTTGAAGCAGGAAGAAAGGAAGAAATGCAGGACCCATGGCTACAGGGATCTATGTGAATCTGATCCCAGAGAAAGGCAGATACACAAAAATAGGACTGACTTTGAAAGAAGGTCAAAGTAAATTCTTTGTGGCTGGCTCTGGGATAGTTCTTTGCACAGCCGAAGGAGAAAATATGGGTTAAAGCTCTATGTGCTTTTAGAGGCAAGTTACCTTGCAGTCATTTGCTTCACTAACCCTGCCCTCTCCCTCCCTTGGCAGAGACCCACGTCAGAAGGAGGACAGGCTCCTCTCATTTCTGTGAGAGAGAGAGAGGCCAAGAGAGAAGTTGTTCCTCCCACCACAGGATTATTTATACCAGTGCAGGAGACTAGAAAGTCTGCATCCTATTCCCTCTGTTCATACATTCTGCTTCTCGGTTTGCAGCCAAGGACCAGAGGTCCAAAGCGCTGTGGCAGGTAGGTCAGATGCAGTAGAATGGCTAGTTAAGTAGCAGGGAAAGTAACCAAGCCACCATGTCCTGAATTCCTGGCCTCCAGGAGATTACCAGGGCTCCACTGCTGCTCACCCGTGCCACTGGCTATTGCCCTCTGTCAACCCAGCCCTCTGTCCTCTGTCAACCCTGCTCCTCAGTCTGCACTCCCCAATGAGTGTAAGTAATTAGGAGCTCAGGGATTAATCAGAAAAGCTTGCATAAAACTAGCTTGCCTGTTTTCCCAGCAAAATAATGTTGATTCAGGAAACAGTCAGGCTCAGAAGTATTACAGAATCCCCTGTCAGTGCAGTCAGGGTCTCTGAGTTTGTTCTTACAACATGCTGCAGCCACCACCACTCACCAGGCCATAACATGCAGCCATGTCAGGAGTGAGCCAAGAGGCTGCTGCTACACAGGAATTGAAACCAGATCCATAGCAGGCAGTGGTAAAAGCTGTGGCAAGACCAAAAAGCAGGAAATGCCTCAAAGAGGAAATGTTTGCTAGGCACTTCTCTGTTCTCCTTCAAAGCTAACAAGTCAGTGATGCTGTCATGGAAACCGAGAGTGAGAGAGCAGACAGAAGCTGCGGACTGGCACATACCATATCCCAGCTCAGTGGCATTTACAGACTGGGGACAGCAGAAGCAAAGAGCAGAACAGGGTCAGGATTTCCCTACATAGATTTCCCCACATAGCTATCATTTTGTAATAGTTAATAGTCAGAGGTGCTAGAGATTTACCAAACTTCCATCGCATCCAATACAACAGAAGGGATAAAAGCAGCCAGGTTTTGCAGCCAGTCAAATATGCTTAGTGGGTTGGGGAGGGAAGAGTGTAGCAGGGAAAATAAAGCCAAAGGAATCCTTTTTGTGTCGCAGGCCTGTGCAGAAAAGAAGGGGAGCCCCAAGCTGGTAGCATGTCCCACTACAGGATGCTTTTGGCCAGCACAAAACTGGCCCAAGTCAGCACCTAAGGGCAAGACTGTGCACCATCTTGGTGCTGTCATGTCCTTGGCACAGAGAACCAGGATGGTCCCCCATGCCAGGTCATGGAGATGAATGTGTTTTCATATGTGTTCAAATGCTATATGCCAGCAGATGGGAGATGCAAATAAAAGGCTGCTAGTACTGATGCCTATCTATGTGCACCACAGAGAATGCACTATCTCCAATGCTATTTCTTTCATATCACTGCAGAGAATGGATTTTTCTTCTTCAGCTAGTTTTGTGGCCTACCAGTAACAGATAAAACACCAATGTTTTTTCATGGCCAGTTCCAGCCATCTGTATCCCTAAAGTATGAGCAGTCCTAACCCTGCTTGAAGTTCCCAGAGGAGCTCCCATTTCAGGCATTCAGAAAGAAGCAAAATGGTCTCTAATTGCCATTTCCACATTCAAACTTTCATCAGCTGTCTGCAATAATGTTATTTTTTTTGTGTGAAATAGCTTGAAGTAAAGAAGATTTGTTTTCCTGCAGGAGGAGGAAATGGAACAAAGCAGCCTACCAAAGCCTCCTGCTCTGTTACAGAGATTTATCCTTCTGTGATTTGCAGCTGCAGAAAAACTCTTCTTACTAGTAAAAATAATCCATTGCCAATGCCCTTTGGTCAGCAAATGACAGACTTGAAAGAAACAAAACAAACTAAGCTGTGTTTTTAAATCTTCTACTCAGCCCTGAACTTTCAGTTGTTGTGCAGTATGGTCAGATTTGATTAAACAGGAAATGTGCTTATTTTATCTGATTAAGTAAATGAAGAGAGGAATTTTATTATCAGATTTTCTAAATAACAGCTGAAACTTGCATTTTTTGAAAGGTTCATTGTGGTAATGGCAATTAGTTAAACTAATAATTAAAGATTTATCTGTCTATGACAAATGCAAGGACCTTTGAAAGCCCTGTTTCATTATTTATAGATGCTAAATATCTTCATTGATTTTATAATAAACCCTGCATGCTCATGTGATGCCACTCAGCTCCTTGACCACTGAATGTGTTCAAAGCTGTAAAACTAACAATATTTCTTCAAAGAATGCTCTGTACAGCAATAGGAGAAACTTTTTACCCCTTCCCCCGAGTTGGCTAAATTATAACGTAGTAAATATTTTAAAACACATTCTCATTATCTATAGGACCATATGCAAATGTACAAATGGAGATTTGTATTTCTCTGGCGTATCTTCAGCATGCTGCTACCTTAAACAGTTAACTTAGTCAATGATTTGACAATGATCCCAAAGCATAGGCCACTTCTCTGTAGCAGTACTTCAATAAACTGGTATTCAGACGGGGATCTGGACAAAGCAGTATCCACATGAAAAAGAACTGTGAGAAACTCCAGCCAGTAAGTTCTACAGACTGCCTCAAAAATATTTGGGATCACAGTGCTGGCCAAAGCTGCCTTGATGCCACTTGGTATTTAATTCATGTAGTGAACAGGATGGCCAGCCAAGTGCAAGCTGTGAAGTTTAAGGCCTCCAGCTCTCAGGCAATCTAAAGAACTGTGTGTCTTTATATTGCACTGTCCTTGTCTCTCAGAAGGTACTTGAAAAGAACTGAAAATGTACCTTACCTTGGACTCCAAGTAAATGTTGGCTAAAGACATCTTGGAGATCTTATACAGGCAGATGGAGAGTGAAACAGCGCACAGCACAAACAACGTGTCATTAATTGCCACCCGGACAGAGACAATGACTTTTCTCTCTGAATTCTGTGTCCTCACCAATACTGCACATGTTAAATTCACCAAGAGGAAGAGGAGACTTATGAAAAGAGAAGCCAGGTAGAGGGGTAACCTGGGAGAGCGAGGAGAAAACAGTTTTAGCGACATTGTTCAGCAAGTGTCAGTCATGAGACAGAAGTTGCACTCTGAGCAATGAAATCTGCATGTGTTGGGCTGCCACAGCTGACAGAGTAACCAGCTGTCTGGGCCTAAATCAAAGTGCTCCAGATTGCTGGAGAGGTTAATCTAGCTCATTTCAAACCTGTTTTTACAGTTATACAACAAGCTGTAAGTAAAAAAAAAAAAAACAAAACCAAAAAAACTAATATCAAGCAGCAAAACATGGAAGACTGTTTGCAGCAGAAATACAACTGCACAGTTCTTAAAAACTACTTAAAATACATGTACTTTCTGAGAGTCTGCACTTCATATACAGCATAAACCCTCTATCTACTCATTGCCAGGAGAAACCTTTCAAAAAGTTAAGTTACGTGGAATGGAATGTTTTTGACCCTGGATTTACTACACCACTGCTGCCATGAGAAGCATCACTGACGGCTGATGCCATCAGATTTCATATTAAATTAGGAAAGTGTCTAACAATAGGAAAAATCTCTGAGTTACTGGTTCCCCAGCACCTCTCTCTATCCCTTTTCCTATATAATTTGGTCACAGTCAACCTCTTGACAGAAACATCAATAAATTTAACTATGCATATTGATTCTGGCTTGGCATTTTGCCATGTCTGCCAGGAAAAAGGTTCATTGACACAAGCACAAAAGCAGAGCTGGAACAGAAACGTGACAGACATAAGCCCAGGAGTTGGATTGGTTTTCTCCATCTGTTTTTTTCCCAACCTACCCAGCACTGATACCTGCAATATAAGAATACCACATACTCCAGTAAAGCTTCTTCTAATTCCTCTTTACTCCTACACAGAGATGTGGAGCTTTCCACTTTAAAAAAGAAAAAGAAAAAGAAAAAAAAAGGCGTGTTTCCATCTCAGGTATTTGCTGACTTCATTATCATTGCTGACCAAAGCAATTACTGATAAGGTTCATAATCTGCAGTCACTGAAGAAGAGGTTTTGGCCACAGCTTTTCATGCCTGCTGGGAACTTGGAATTTGGCTTACAGCAAACATACAGACTGTCTCTGAGGAATCCAGTTCTGATTGTTTAAAAATACTTTACCCAATGGGGATCTTTTTTTTTCACACTTTCATATTCTTTTCGTTCATATTCACTAGTGGGATTCTGCAGGGCTCTTCAACATCTTCATAAATTACTTGAACACAGAACTGGAGGGGATACTAAGCAAGTTTGCAGACAACACAAAACTGGGAGGAGCTGTTGACTCTCTCAAAGGCAGGGAGGCTCTGCAGAGTGACCTCAACAAATGAGAGGACTGGGCAATCACCAGCCATAAGAAATTCAGTAAGGAGAAGTGCCAGATTCTGCACCTGAGGACACTGAGGGGAGACCTCATTGCAGTCTACAACTTCCTTGTGAGGAGAACAAGAGGGGCAGGGATTGATCTCTTCTCTGCGGTGACCAGTGACAGAACCTGAAGGAATAGTCTGAAGTTGTGTCAGGGAAGCTTTAGGCTGGATATTAGAAAAATGTTCTTTACCCAGAGGCTGGTTGGGCACTGGCACAGGCTCCCTGGAGAAGTGGTCACAGCACCAAGCCTGACAGAGTTAAATGCATTTGGACAGTGCTCTCAGGCACATGGTATGACTCTTGGGGATGGTCCTGTGTAGGGCTGGTCCTGTGTAGGGCTAAGGGTTGAACTTGATGATCCTTGTGCATCCCTTCCAATTCAGCATATTCTGCAATTCTGTGATTCTGTTGGTTTAGCATCAATGCAGATACAAAACTGAAGCACTTCTCTTCAGAGTGCAAGAAAGGAGGGTGTATATATTTGAGACCTTACAAATGTCTAACAGAGGGAACTGAAAGCCCAAAAGGCTTGGTTTGTGAATTGATGCCCTTCTTTACTGTTATATCTGGCAGTGAGCAAGTATGCTGTTTTTTCCTTGCCAAGCACAGAAATGCCCTCTCAGGGGGAAGACTGTGCTCATTCTTAACTTTCCAGGGCAGGGTTCTGTTTTTAGGATAAGCAGCTGGAGGTAATTCCTTTAAACCTCACAGGCCAGTCCTGGAAGCATTGCAGTTCTGAAGCTCCTCTCTTATATGGCTTCCTCTGGAGAATGTAGTTCCCAGTTATAATGGTGGTACATTTACAGCTCTTATTAGTATCTCAAAAGTCTTTAAATAGCGGTCATGTCTCTTCCTTTCCTTTCCTTCCCCTCCCAAAAGCTATTTAATAATCTCATCTCTACTCCTCTTGGGGGAATTTGAGCTTACCAGCAAAGGTACACTCTTACATGCTGCCTTGCTTGTGGGACAGTAAGTTACACATACTCTCTTTTTGCTCATCTTAGTCAGAAGGACCTTCTGCTGCAGCACAGCCTGCATGCAACATCAGGCTGGTTTGCAGCCATCAAGGGCTTAGAGGTTTCCAGACCAGGCTCTTCCTTGACAGAGTTTAGTAAAAAGTAAAGCACTGTCATGCTCTCGTGCCCACACACTCCTGTACGTGCCAGGGCAGGGTGAGCTGTCATGGCCAGTCACTTGTGCAGCTCTTCACATAATGATCTTCCAGCCCCCTTATTAACATGACGGGGCTGGGGAAATGGCTGCCTGATTTGACAATAGAAGGATTGTTGCTGAACTTGTGAATAAGCACTGATGGACATGCAGGGTGTCTCTCTTGGGGAAGCTTTAGGGTCTCAGCAGCTGCAGATTAGAGACAGAAAATATCTTTACAACTCAACTACAAGGTCACCTACAAGGCATGAAGAAGTATATGGAGTTTTTTAGAAAACAGAAAAGCAGGACAGGAGAGGTGCTTCCAGATTGCACCAGCGAAAGTGCAAGTGAAAGTTCAAAAACCTGTTGTGCCTAACCCCCACTTTGGGACTAGTCCCTTTAAAGGAGCTCTGAGTAATCTAGTTTGGCTGGGGAAGGCACATGCTGGGGTGTTCTGTTTTTTCTGTGTTGGGCTGGATGTACCTGTAAGTTTTCTTCTGAGTTTAAAAATCAAACCTCAGACAAATGCAGTGAGATTTGCCTTGTTTAACATGAAAATATGTTTGAAACTACTGCATTTTGTATGTGGTTTCCTCTAAAACCATGCAGTGTCTGAGGCTTGCACATGCATGCATATCACAGCAAGCCTCATCCAAACCCAGTAAGAAATCCCCAAGTCAGGGATTGTTTAAATACAGAGGGACTGTTTAAATAACAAGTTGGGCTGGCACAGGCTCCACCTTGAGCTCTTTTACTAATATCATGAAGGCTGTGCTGAGGAAAGTTTGCTTAAGATTCTGGATCCCTAATAGGGTTTCATCTATTTTTTATAGGTTTTTTTGTATCTGGAATGATTCTGATTTCTGAGACCTGTGTCAATACATAGACTGCAGTCCTACCTCACAGTTGCCCCACTGGTGTTGCCATTATCTATTGCAAAAATTCCAATACCAGGCAATAAATTCTGACACTTATAAAAGAAAATGGACAGGGTGAACATTCAGTAATGAACGAAAATCAGATTCAGTAAATGTAGACCACGGATCTGTCTGAGCCTCAGATCTTTCTGTCACCCATCATCCATTTATCCCTCAGGACCTGAGCAACCCGATCTAATGAAAGATGTCCTGGCCCATGGGATGAGGGTTGGACTAGATGGTCTTTGAAGGTCCCTTCCAACCCAAACCACTCTGTAAGTCCATCATCTTTCACTAGCTTGTTACAAATAAGACTCAGGACCTCAGCTGTGGGTGTGCACAATTTAGACCACTTCAATTGCTGCATATGATAGGAAACAAGGTCAGCTTTATTTATATGGCTCTTTTAGACATCCTTGCTAAGAGGTGTAGATATTGAAACAAAACACAACTGAAAACCTTTACCAACAGAGCTTAATAAGAAATTAAAAAGCAGATCATATCCAAGAGTGATCTGTATTAGAAACACAGTAGGCAAGAGACAAGGTGGTCATGGAGCTATTGTGGGGAGGGTAGTCTGTTCATAAGTAATTCCAGTGACAATACATAAATATTTAGGGACAGAAATGCTCTAAGAGCTATATGCAGGGTGCTAATGTAGTGACTTCAAAGGCATTGACTAAATATCACAAGCTCACTTTGTCTCAAGAAAGACATTTTCAAGCAGTTTCTAGGAATAAAGCCTTACCACAAACTTTGGTAGAAGATGAGGTTCAAAGCTTCTAGCTCTCAACTCTAAAGCCATCCAGGAACATGCCCACAGTCAGTCCTATACCACCCTGACCTGCAGCCCAGGCTTTGTGCAAAGTGATCCTCTTTGTTTCTCTCACCTGTGTGCACCGCCAGGGGCAGGCACACCTGTACTGGGGGCTGGCTGGGGACCTGCCTGCTGTGTGCTGTGTTTGTCTGACAACCCACACTCTTGGATTTCCTGCCACAGAAACCAGAGTGCAAAGTGGAGTTCAAAGCTGCAGTTCAGCATGGAGTCCACATTCCTGACTCAGCCATCACACCCTGCATGTCCCATGCCCTCACCAGCCCAAGTATAGCCCACTACAAGCCTACTCTCACTTGTACTGCCATTGTACCAATGCTCGCCATTGTACCAGTTATGGTTCCTGAAACACGTGCTCCAGGTGATTTCCCCTCAAGCTCTATCAAAATCCAATCGGATGACAAACTTTCTAGGGCAAGGACAATGTTGATATTTGCTCTGTAGATAGAGTACTTATGTTCTCCTAACAGTCAGCAAGTAACAAGTCAGATTGCAGTTTCAAATTATTCTCGTTTCCTATCCTGAATTCATATTGCAAATTCTTGCTTTAGAATGAAGACAACCTCTCTCTGCCCCCTCTGTCTAAACATTACCCAGCTGAGGATTTTATGCATTGCCACAATAAACATTCAATTACTGAGCTCTTCCTTAGCTTTCTGGACATTACTGCCCTTTGATGTACTTTCAAGCACTTCCTAGCAGTTCCTTCTGCCCAACAAGATGTCAAACAAATCTCTCCACCTAAATGCAAAGCTACTATAACCTCAGCTCTGTAGAGTCAGGGGAGGTTATCTATAAGCTCCCAAATACATCATCAATTTGAATCCGTTCTCTCTAGCTCTTTCCCTTCACAATTCTTCTCTCATCTTCCCCAATTTTCTAAGTTTCTTATTACCACCAACCTCACATATTAAATAAAACCCACTCCTACTCATTCCTGTAAAAAAAAAAAAAAAGTCGCTCTGCTTCTTTTACCAAAGCACTGGATATGAATTTTCCTAGCAAGACAAATGTTAAGAACCTGTAAACAAACCACCAGAGTGGATGTTTTGTGCTCACTTGAAGAATTTGCCCTTGAAATAAGTGACAAAAAATGGTCCTTGTTTTGGGAAAAGACACCGTCTTCCAAATGTCATAGGAAGAAGCTGACCTCAGAACCATCATCATAAAACATTGGTATATAAATACAAATAGCTGAGATATGAGAGCCACAAATTTGAAACGTTGTAGTGTTTCTCAAAGAGTATGGCTACTCTTTACCACATTAATTGTTTGATTGTTCTTACCTGTATTTCAGTAGCTCTGGGGAATATTTTGACTTAGCTTTGAAAATCACCTGCAAAACAAAAAAGTATTGCATCAAAAATAGCACACATGTCAGGAGAGAAAGACACTGTGATCCACAGAAATTGTGTCTCACAGGTCACAAGAAATGTAATGACAAGTGTAATTACGTAACAGACTTGTGTGGTATTAAAACCACTCAGCAGGTGATCATGATGTACTTGTATACAAATTGTCTACACTATTATTTTCACTTACTCTGGCCCACGAATAAAGTCCTTCACACCAGTATTCACAAGAGGACCAATGCCAGCATAATCACAGAGGCAAATTGTTATAGGCTCTTACATGACCTAACAGTACGTCTCTCACATAGATCAGCTCACACCAGCTTGATCCTCTGTTCCCATCAATAGCCAATCATAGTACCCTGGCCTGAAATTAGATATATACATTTGTATCCATGTTACACTGCCAAAAAGACGCCATCAAGAACAAAACTCATTATTTCACTCCGAGGTTCTATTTGGCTTCTGCTGACCGACTCTTCACCACATAACAATATATACTTTTACGAAGAGACAGTTTGGGCCCAGCAGTTAGCTTGATATAACAGAAAAGACAAAATACTGACATGTGTTCTGAAGTATAGCTGGGGACTATCAGTCTCAGGTGTTTACCCCCCACCAGAAATTAGACAAAAATATATTACCATATTTTATATCTTGTTTATTAAAATATTACAAGAAAGCATCACCACTTTTTTTTACAAGCTAACATGGTTTCCAAACAAGCTCAGTTTACAAATGTTCATTTAAACCAAGACCAAAGCACACTGGTTGCTAGTATTACAAAACCCCCATGCTGTATAACTTATTCTGGGTTGTTTCCTAATCATTTTCTGCTCAAGTTATCCTGCCTTATCCATTTAACTTGGTTTTGCATGCCCTTTACTAATGTTTGCATAATACTTGCTATGATTATTATGCTTTCCCAAGGAAACAGGACTTACATGATCACAGTGTATATGTAGGCATGTGTCTGCCTGTCAATCTGTTTATCTGTCCTTTACTAATCTTAAAACACTCCTGTCAGAGAACTGATGGGAAAATACTTGAAGTCTCAAAGACATGATCCTTTATCACCCTCTTAAAAAATTAGTGACTCAACAGAAAGAAGAAACTCTATAAATGCATCTGATATGTAATCCCAGTGAGGAGAGCCCTGCATAATGACTCTAAACATCACCCCATATGAGTCTGCACAGCAAAATATTGTAAGAAATGCTCCAGTTATGGAAACAACTCAAAGTCAATCATGAGACACAGAGCTGGAGAAAATCAGGCTCTGCTTGTTCCAGTGCTCCTGGAACAACTTGCCATTTAACTCCTATTCATCATAAACAGCTGCCTTGACATGGAATTTTTTTTTCTGATGCATCAGCCTGTTTAGCACTAGCTGAAGCAGCAGAGAACACTGAGCTTTTCAGCAGGCTGAGAATAAAACTGAAAACTTGTGGAGAAAAATCTCTAAAAATATTCTGCAACTACTGATACTGTTTTCACATAGGTAACATCTCTGGCAGTACCCATTATGGAAGATTGTTCTTATTCATTCTCCAAATTCCTGGATCATGAAGTCACAGGAGTTCAGGGAGAAGTTTTATGTTTTTTTACTTAGTTGCTATTGAAAGAACAGGTACAAGAGACTTGTAGATGTTCTGCTTTTCTGCTGTACATAAAGGGTAGCTGTCACTTTTAGAGAAGACATGAGGTTCAAAATGTTTCCCATCCACTTCTTGTAAAAGACTTATTGCCTACACTGCTTATTCTGGAAGAGACTGTGAGCAAGCAGGAGGGAACAGATTCCTGACCTCAATGAAACTAAACAAGTAAAACTTGTCTCTAGGGCCCTTCCACAATCCTTTCCTGTTGTGAGTAGCACTTACATACATTGTACCTTTTACTTTGACAGCTTTCAGGAGTTGCACTGAACAGAAGGGTTCAGAGCTGCTCCAAAGAACTGCACAAGACAAGCAGTTTCCAGGGGCCAATGAGTTGTTCTGGGTTCAAAAAAACCTAGAAAATTTTAAGTTCCTAAATACCATCTCTGGTGATTCCCCAGATATGATCCACTCATCCCTGTAATATCACAGAGCAGTCCTGTCACATAAACCAATCCAAGGCTGCACTACCCAGCAAAATCTCCATGGATAACTTAGCTAAAAGTAGACATGATATCCCTGCTGCAGATCCAGCAGGATGTCCAGATTCAAGATCACCAAAACAGCTGTTACTGTGATTCCACATTTGGTGGACCTGTCCCAGATGATAAATGTTCTGAATTTTATCAGAGCAAAATTGACCATTAAGAAAAAAAAATAAACACTGTACCAAAAATGGATATTATATAGAATGAAAGCTACAGTATGGACAATTCTTACCAACTCACTGCTAGGCAGAAACACAGGCAGCCAAATTCTGCCACCTTTGCTTAAACACTGATGAGGCCTTAGTTCATGAGTAGCCTTGCTGGAAGCACTGTGAATGTCAGAGAATAAAGGGCTGTTCAGTGGGAGTAAGGATGTCAGAAGCTGATCTCAATATACCTTACATGCGTGGGTGCAGCTCTTTGATTTAACAGACATTTAGCTCAAGAGACTGGTTGCTCAATGGCCCCTCCTCACAGCCGTGTTGAGAAAGCTTCCAGTCAATATATGACTCATCTAAGCAAGTCTTCCAGCAAACCAGAGCAAACCAGAGTATTCCTAAGAATAGACTAAACAGCAAGCAGAAGGCAGGCTCTTCTAAAACGATCTTTCAGAGAGCCCCAGGATGAACAGTAACAAGGAAAACTCAGTGAAAGTCCTTGCTAATTTTATAATGTCTGAAGGGTTACTTTTTCTTTTTAAAATTATCTCCCCTTTTACTTGTTCTTTGAAGGAGAAATATCCTGTTTTGACTCCTTGTTTCTGCCAAAGGATTGGAAACCTCAAATGAGATTCTCACACTCCCTCCTCCACTCCCCTGAGGTATATGTCTGGCACAGAAAACGGCAGCAGTTCAAAAGGATTCCAAAAAGCTCTTCATGCAGCCAGGGAAAATTCCCGTTGCAGAAACTGATGTTAACAGCTGACCTCAAAGACATTTTACCAGGCCCCAGCAGTGGGGATGGCATGGAAGCCCATCAGCTGCTCAGCTGCAGAGAGCTCTGCAGAGCTGCTGGGCAGAGCAGTGAGCAGGCAGGGCCAGGCTATGTTCACTGATGGAGGTTCCAGCTACCGTTATGAAAGCTAATCAGGAGCCACTTTGGGCCTATAACTATCAATGAAACAGGTGTCAAAGCCAAGTCAGATATTCCCAAAAGAAAATCCCCCTGAAGCAGTTTTAGGTCCATGCTCTGATTTAGCTGAGGTGATGTGATGGCTGGCACAAACCTCTACTGTACCTCCAGTGCTAGCTGATCAAGTCACACTTACAGGAGCCACAGTTCAGCATACCAAAAAGCCTCAGGTATGAGACAAGTGCTTGCATATGTCTCAAGCTCTCTGCACAGGAATGCAGTTCAGCTCTGTTTGCCAGTTCTCATTTCAAAAACCATATAAAAAGCACAGGGCATACTTTTCTTTCCCAGTTCCTTTCACCTCAGTTCCTCTCTTCCTCTTTTAAGCTCCATGCAAACTTCTTTTCAAACTCTGAAAATATGGGATAATCTAATGCAGGCCCAGAGCCTCTCATTATCAGCACATACACCTTTCTTCTGCTGTGTATCTTCCAGTCCCAGGCCCACCTTCGTCTTTCTCCCATGTTCATTCTTTCATTTGGTTCACAGTTCCCAAAACAGGCAAGTATTCTCTATGTTCTCTGTACTTCACACAGTTTGAAAGGCCTACAGACACGGGTAACATGACTCACTACCACACTCAGTCTTACATAAATTGGTAAAAATAATCCTAAAAGGACAAGGATGATTGAGGGGCTGACAGCCCCTCAGGCTGACAGACACACTTTCATGTGTATCTTCCCTATCAAATTATTTTCCAAGTCAAATAACCTCATTCTTCATGTCAGATGCTGACAGCCAGCCAGTCAGCAGTTGCAATTTTACTTCTGTAGATACAATACTGAGGGAAACATTTTACAGCAGATATATTTGCTGATGATTTATCATATGTAGCTAGACCCATGTGTAGTTCTATGTACATCTAAACCATGCTTTAATGTAATAATAATCTTTATAATATGTAGTTTATTAATTTCTAGTAAAAAATAAATGTCCCAAATAAAAAGCCTTGTTCTCTCGCTGGTGAGAACTTTTGAAATGTTATCCTCAGTAACTGGAGGATGAGAAGTTCCCTTGATTTGCCTCCCAGAGCTAACATGGACCCCAGTTCCACTGAGATGCACATAAACTCTCTGAAAGCCTTGTGCTGTTTTTACCACACCCTGCCAGGCAGTTCTGGCATGCCAGCTCCCCTCTGAACTGTCTTATTCTGTACAATTTCTCTTCATTTGAAAGTCCCTGATTTTATCAGCTCTGCCTGGAAGGCAGGGTAAGCTGGTTAGGGAGGAGGAAGGAGAGGTAAAATCTGCCTACCAGCTCTTCTCCACCCATACAGTGTTATAGTTCTTGAGCTCAGCACTGCTTTCCCTAGGTCCTAGAGAAATTCCCAACCTGGTGATAAAACCTATAGCCCATCAGTTTGTTGTGCCTGGCTGCAGTAGAGGCCTGGGATTTTCGGTGTCCTCTACAGCTCACGGTCTTTGGCCCTGACCTTGTTCTTTGAGTCTGTAACCCTTCATCCTAGCCTCCCTCCTGCTTCATTTGTATTCTGTCCCCCAGGGAAATGCAAAGTCTGAGCAAACAGGACAAAGTGAAGCAAGTCCTTCTCTGCCCACCCCTCATGTGCACCAAAAAAGGCAACTTGTTTTGTTTCCCAGGGCCTCCTAACTCTTTTGCCCACAGCACTAACTGTAAAGCCTGAGGACTCATCTCCATCTCCCCTTGTCAGGGGCAAAGATAAATGAAAGAGTGCCCAAGTCCTGGGATCCTCACTGTCTTTTCCACTTTAAAATGAAAAATATGCTATCAAGCAGCAAAATAAACCCATGGAAGCTGCATGCGTAAGGCAAACATATCTACGGGATTTTTGGTCTCTGTAGGAGGAAATTCACACTTCAGCTCCCTATCTGATGGATCAGGATCGGGGAGCTGCTCTGGCTTGATACAGTGCAGTTACTTGCTGGTGTTGTGCTATTGTTTTACAAAAGTGCCACTGGATCTCATCTTCACTTGAGATTTACTTTAATGATTTCCAAGTAGACAGAGAGTCTATCCTCTTGAGAGGATAGGTCACACTATTATTTTTTCTTTAGAAGAGAATAAATACAGACACAGGATTAGTAGATTACAATACATTTAGTTATTTCATTAGCAATCACATGAATTTTCTCCAGTATGGGACTTCTGAGAGGAATAAATATTACATAAGCCTTATTTGCAGCACTCTTTCTATTCTGCCCTAAGTAGGGTATTAAAACTGTAGCAAAGGACCCTGAACTCAGCTAAAATCCAAAGATCCCTTGTTCTGAGTCAAAACTATTTTGATTCTAACTTCTCTTTTGCCCACAGGTCCTCTGCATTAGCAACCTGACCCAACACATTACGGCTTCTTCTGTAGTTCTGTATCTTTTTCTGCTGCAGCTGCTGATGCTCAAGTCTGGGAACAAACCTCAGCTGTGCTGATGTCATCAGGGTTTATTTGTCTTGCTACACATAAAACACAGTTGAAATTTTCTCTATTGCTTTGGGATACCCATTAAAAAAGGGAATAGTTGTGGCTAACTTTCTGTCAAGTTCAAAGATGCTTATTATTCTGAAAAATACCCTCAGGCCCTTGCCAAATGAGATTTTTTGTTTGGCCAGGAGGATTTGCAATACTTTTTGAATCACTATTTTCTTCTCACATCTATGTTTAAAAGTTTCCTAGCAGTGCCACGTTTAGAAATGGGTGTTATACTGCAGATAATAAATACCTGCAAATTCCAGAGACCCATGGGTTCTCTTCCTCTGTCCCTATACTATACACAGATCACTTCTTTCCCTCTAGCTAAGAACCAGTGAAATAACAAGGTTTTCATCCAATGAGACACAGCTGCAGACCCTTCTTGCCTGCTGTCTAGAGAATAAAAGGATAAAAGTTGTTTCTGAACAGGTCTGTAAATTATAAGCCATTACTGAAAACAAAATTTACTCTCCCCACCCCTTTACACTAGTTCTTGCTTGCCTACTGAGGAAAGCTTGATACACATTAAATAGAAGATGCTAAATTTCAAGCCAAACCACCATTTAATGTTTAGAAGTAAAGAATTAATAGCAGTGAATTAAAAATATGTTCACTTATGTGCCAGATTATATTTGCACAGTGACTGTGCTTGTATTTCTTAAAGTTTTGTTTCATCTGGGAAGATATTTGAGATGAGATTTCACTGACAGCAACCAGCTCTAGAGCAAACAACAATATTAATCTTATGCCTGTCCACAGTGGCCCTCGATATTTAAAGATTATGATGCACTTCACTAACTCTGAAAGTGCCTTGCAAATACTGTTTCAAAAGCCTTGCAACAGCTCTTCAAGACAGGTAACTATTACATTCTTTTGCAGAGGGGCTCAGAGGAAGATCATGAGGACTCAGGCTGACAAAGCAGGAATTGTCTCAAAGGCAGAACCTTTGCCTTAGCATTTTTTCTGTTTCCAGCAACCGACTTGTACTTCCTTAATGCTATCAGACAGCAATGCTAAAAATAAGTTAAAAGGACATATGTGTGCATTCTGTGTTCTCTCTTTTTAGATCTTCCTTAGACAAAAGGAATATTAGCCACAACACTAAGCCTCCTGAGTGCTGACACTTTAATGCAGAGACTGCTGTGCCTGCTCTGTGCTCAAGCCAGTGTCGGCTTCTCTTGGCCGGGAGCCAGGATGCTGCATTCTGCCTCCAGACTTCCATGGCAGCCATACATGTGTGTCTGAGGGAAGAATCTGACCTAAGGCTATGCCTAAGTCCCAGTGCTGTGATGGGGATGACTGTGTGATGACGGACATTTGGCCCTGGGAAACTGCACAGGTATCAAATAACTCTCACAATAGCTATGGGATAAAGCATAGGTCACCACATGCCTGAAGAGGATTTGAGTAGCATGTACAGGAAGGTTCCTGTAATCCCTGAATGTATCTCAAGTCTCAGGGAGCAGAGCAGGGTGAGTTAGCAGGTGTCTCAGACACTGAATCCAGAAAAGTAAACCTAAGCACAAAACTGTGTATGTGGTTCTAAGTATTTAATACCCTCTACAACTCAAGTGTTCTTCTTACAGCTGTCATGCTTACATTGCTGCTTTTTCATCTCTGGGATGGCAGCTCTTACAAGGAGCCTGATGTCTCTAGCCAGGCTGTTTAGAATTAAAAGGCCTGTCATCGCTACAGAATACTGTTAAACACCATGGGGACCAAAGGAGAACCCAGATCCAGGCACTGAGCTGGTTCCAGCTGGGGAACACAGCAACCCCCAGCGCATCCTGAGCACTGTCCAGTGTGCTCCAGGGCTGGCTGATGCTTTCCTGACCAACTGCTCCTGCACTAGGAAAGTGGACTTTGACAAGGGTTTTCTGAGTGCAGGCTTAGCATCCTGCTCCAGGCACTATAGGGGGATTGAGGAGATAAGAGAATACAGTCTCTGCGCTCCTGCAAGCTTCCTGTGAGATCTTAGGCAAACCTGACAACCTTTCTTTGCCTCATATGCCAATATCCCATCCTGCAGCCCAGTGCAAGACACCCCAGCTCACCATAAATATTTCCAAGCAATTCTAACTGCAGCAACGTGGGGCACTGTGCAGCCTAACTCGTCTGGCTTCTTTAGCTGTCAGTGGTACAGGTAAACTCTCAGGAGCTCTTTCTGAAATGGAGATGCTATTTCCTTTAACCCACTATACAGCTAGTTTACCTCAGAGAGTCCTTGAAATAGAGGGTGTATCTTTGTACAGCACTTAGCACTTATTGGGGTCCAGAGTCAAAGCTGTTTGTAGTACTGATCATTATAGAAATTTGTGTCTGCAGTAGGACTTGATCAACAGTTTTAATTGTGATATACATAATAGAAATCTCACTCAGAAACATGTTAGCAAACTTAAATAAAACTGGTGTGTGGAGGGGGGTTGCTGGCAAAATTAGAAATCACAATTCTGACGGCACACACAGATCAAGTCTGGTAAGCCAGGAGGTTATAAAGTCTGGTAATAACAACAATAACAAGGCATAATAATAGAATGGCATTTTAGGTGTCCAGCTTTCAAGGTCTTCTATACATTTTCCCCCCAACCTTTAAATTGACACCCATTTTATAGACAGTAGATATAATAATTGCCATTCCTGCAATCATCACTTCAGGCTTCAGTGTCCTAGTAACACTGATCACTTACATATAGATCAGAAGTTAAAATATCCAACTAAACAACTGAAATTTGCTTTTTGCATTGCCAAGGTACATTTATAAATTACAATTTTCTCATGATTCGTACAAAATAATGCTTTACCTTTCTGTCATATTTAATCAATCAAATATCTGTTGCTTACCTGTGTGAAGTAGAGATTCATCAGGGTCAGGGTGAAAAACTGGAGGCAGACTGGGAAGCAATAGAGAAGCCAGAAGATGAAGGGGCTGAGAGAATTTGCTGTAACAAAGTCTTTAAAGTAAAATGAAAAGAGCACTGTCCTAAGAGAGGCCCAAAACAAGCACAGAAACAGAAAGACAGTTTGGTAACTGAACCTCTTGTGCCTGTAGTGAAGGACCAGCCAGAGCTGGACGTAGATGAACACAAAAAGCAGTGAATAAAAAACAGTATATACAATGGTCAGGCCCAACTTCACATACGGAGGGACAGCTGGCGTCAGGGTCGGTGGAAGGGTGTCATTTTTCAGTGGGTCCCACTCAGGGGCCTCCATTTGATATCAGGAATCGTCAGAATTATTTATTAAGTTTGGCTGCCGCTGTTGCCTCCTCCTCCTTCTCCTTTCATCTTCCTACAGCATAGGAATCAAGAAAATGAAAGAAAACAAGCTGCACTTCCTCTTTGGCAGCTCACTGTGGGCTGGTAGCACATGATCACAATTCAGAATGATTCATTAGGACTGCCTTTGTCAGCAATTGGCAGGGAACAGCTCAGAAAGCTGCTCTTTGCTTATGTCTCTCCACAAATCTTTACCATCCTTAAGAAACAAAGAAATCCACCAGCCCCTCGACAGTTTACTGCTGATTTTTTCCCTAAAGAAAATTATCTGGATTTTAAATCAGTTAAGCAATGTTCTATTTTCTACAAGAAGCAAGTACCTGACATTTTCTCAGTGTCAGTCACATTATATCATTGTAGGGTTGGTTTTTTGTCTTGTTTCCTGTCTAACAAGTACTTCATTTAGCTGCGTTTTGTTAGAAATCATTTCAAGCACCTTCAAAGTATTCATGAAATTCAAGCTGCTGAAGTAAGCTGAAACAGTTCAGCTCAGCACTGCAGAAACCTTTGTGTTTATAAAGAAATACACAATTTGCACTGCAAATCTAACACATTCAGTTTCTTCTTTTTCTTGTAACATGTTTCATTAGAATGGGAGAAAAGGCATATCAGGGCTTCCAAACATAGCATAATGCAGGAACAAATAAAACCCCTTAAATACTCAAATTCACCAAAGCATACGTGCAGCTACAGGTCCTTTCCTTCTTGGTTGTTATTTGTGCCATTACTGTGGAAACAGCTGACCAGACATGCCTTCTCACAAGTGTGCTGATGTGCCCTTGGGATGAAATCTATAAATTAATAGGTGCTATGACAGGCTGATAGGTTTGACTCATGGGGGTGAGAAGTGAGAACTGAAACTGAGTGGTTTAGATATTCGTAGCATGGTCAAAATGCTTCATATATCTCTAGGACATGTATAGCGTCATATACCATACAACAACAAGGTTTTTAAAACATACCTTGGCTATGACTGGAGCACAGCCATCTTTTGCTCTATCATTTATAGTAAGCTGATTACAAGCGCTTATTATCTGGAACAATCCCCAGGGAGGACCCCACATGTCTGGTGAGCAGTGAAAAAAGATTTCTGTAGTGAAAGTGTCCATGTAGTAAAGTAACACAGTGGTATGCAGAAACTGAGACCGAGTGTCAACTAAAATAATGATTTCCATCATTAATGCCTCACACCAAGAGGAATTCAGAACCACTATTTTGTTGAAAAAGACAATTACTATAAGTGTGGTTATTAATATAAACACAACATATATAAGTTTGGATTTAAAAGATCTCTAAGTGAACCCCATCCTGCTCTAAAAACACCCAGAGTAAACCCCTAAAGCTGTTTTCCAAAATCAGTGGTTAGGTGCTGAAACAGAAGCAGTTTGATTTTCAAGGTGCTAAGCAACTGTGGTCCCATTGACTGCAAAGGGATCTGTGGGTTCTTGGTGCTTCTGTAAATCAGGTCACTGATTAAGGTGTCTAGATATGATTTTAGGACCCTTACCAGGTGCAGTGAACTCTGGCAATCCTGGATAAACAGCTTACAGAAGCAGGGTGAAACACAGCACTGGGTAACCATCGATTTGACTACTTACAGAAATATACAGAATACAGAGTGAATACGAGAGAGGGGAGAGAAGGTAAGAAATGTTCAAGCACTAAAAATTACATATATGTGCAGAGGTATGCTATAGCTTGCACAGAAAGAGAATTTCATGGCTTCAACATAAATATACTTGGGCTTAGTTTTAAATCAGCACCTGCTCCTAGATCCTGTCTATTTCCTGGAACCAAAAAAAAAAAAAAAGTAAAATTTACTCCATACCAGGGTAGAACATCGAAAACTGAGCAGTTACTACAGCAAATTTATCAGAGAAGCTATCTGTACTCAGGCCATAATGTTCATGAGGCAAAGATGGGGAAGATAAAGGGCTTGAACAGAAGTTTAGACAATATGTATAACAAACAGAATAGATAGGAGTTATATTTCAATACATACTACGGAGTGCTCTGTCTCCCACATCAGGAAAATATCTCCCCTATATTGGTACATACTTTCTTCTAGAAGAGGAAGAAAACATTTTTCTAGCCTTCCTCGGTTCCACTAGTATATCCCTCAGTCTCCACAAACCCAGTGCACACACGCACTATCTAGAGGCCAGAGTACAGCAATAATAAATTCAGTGGGTTACACGCCACCTCTCTGCTCTCAGCGCAAACTTTCTGATTATGCTGGTGGCCAACATTAACCCATGGCGGCCATAAGCACTGTATTGCTTTTTAGTAGTGACCTATAACGACTCTTCACAGCTTCTGCTATAAAACTTTAACCTCCTACATGAGTATAAAGGCATCCACAGCACGCCTTCAGCAAAACCACCAGGATTTTATGACTGCCATATGACTGAAGTATACTGTAAAATGTACAGAGAAGCAGGAATCCATCTCCACTCAACAAACGCTGGTTTCCCTTAGTGCCCTTGTGGATGCAATTGCCAATTCAAGCTTCATGGGCAACATGTTGTAAACAACTAAAGAAAATTGCTGCTCCCTTGATCAGGTGTTACCAAGGGACAGCAAAGAACAGTGGTCACACAGACTGCATCACAGACATGTGTCCTGCCAGTAAGTGAGCAAAGCTTAGTTGTGAAACTCTGCATTACAACATTATAAGAAACTTCTTAATAGATCAAATTTCTCATGCAGCTCTCCAGTGCTCAAGAAGTTCAGCCACTGCTTGGTTTTCAGCACACTCTTGCTGCTGTCTAGGGATGTTGGGCAATTCCAAATGATCTGTTTGTTACTGTTTTCTTTCTAAGGGTCATTGTTCAAAGATATAAACTCTAGTGGACCTCCAGAGTTCAAAAAGTTGCTTATCTAGGCTGTCCCGGTGCTGTTTGACTTGAAATGAACAGAAGTAGATAACATAAAGTGTCTGGATTCTGCAACTTGAACTGCTGCTCCTGCTCCTGTGCAAAGAGGTCTCGAGTTCTCATCTTTGATGTTACTTGCAGTTAATGAATTTGCTGGAAGACTTCTAGTGAGTCACTGTGCTAAAACACTCTGCACCTGATGACTCTCACTAGTGTGTAGTTCTCAAAGTCTTTTGGAACCAGATTTGCAGAAAAGAGCACTTCTAAGAAGGGAAGAAAATAAAGTAATTTAAGATTTTGTTAGATACTGAACCATCTTCATATTTGATATTATATTTGATATTCTTTTGAGACCTTATGAATTCTTAGATTGTGTTTCTTATGACTACCAGGCTGCCATGGTTTAAACCTGAAGTGGATAGTAAAGGATCATAGCTGGACATTGAAGCCCACACTTCTTCGAAAGCTGCTTTTCTCTAAAGTTATCTGAAAAATTGTGAGGCCATTCCATTCAGTTCCACCCCAGCTGAAACATACCAGGAGAGGCTGCCAGACAGACAGGCCTCTTGCCAAACTAAAGGAAAATGAAATGGTATTCTGGTTCAACATTTTCTTTTGCTCCGCACCCCATGAGGCCTATGACTATAAAACTCAACAACAACATTTTGAAGGAAATAATTCTTCCTATTTCTACTAAAAAACCAAAGTAGGACAGAAATCTGATTTTGAACAAGATCTGTCAAGTAAGTGGTGGAGAGTGGGAGTATTAAGACTCTTTGAATTAGACAAAGGATAGAGATACTGTGGAATTCATGATGATTTAATTCACCCAAATTTGTCACAACACTTACACCTTCTCTTCTTTCATTTTGTATCCCACAAAAGTAACAGCTCAAGTCCTTTCAGTCCACTCATTTGAATTTAAAAAATTTTTTGGAAAGGCAAATTCTTCTCAAGCTTCTTGTAATATGACTATTAGAATAGAGAAATTTAACTATGTGGTGTAAGTACACACCTTCTGCCTCTAATACTTAGGCCAATTCAATTTGCTGTATAACATGACCCGATGTCACATTTCCTGATGAGATGGTGGCAAGGATGTTAAAAAGAATGGACATTCCCTTGGAACAGATTCAGCAATCTGATTTAACCAGTGGGCAGGCACCTAAACCAGTGCCTGCTCAACATGACAGATGAATTAGCCAGTAAATCCCAAACCTGTGATTTCCTGTTTGTCTTTGGATTCTGAGAACCTTGTTTGAAGCCTTTTCAATACTACTGCATTGCAGAGCATGAGCACTTAGCCTTGGAAAATACTGCTGATGGGATACTTCTGTCCTTCATTCAGAATGGGCTCATCTCCAAGTCATGGACTACGTCACCATCGTTGGGATCCAGCGTCTCTGTGCCATTCAACATTTAGCAACACTGTTAAAAGCCAAACAGAGGGCTGGGAACCAGTTTTCTCAAGGGAAAAAATGTCCTTTCATTGTTGGGCTTTCTCTTTGTCTGGGCATGTTAGATTTCACTATTAATCCTGACACAGACCTCATACTCAAAACATGTCTAAATAAAACCCTCATAATAAATCAGGATTTATTATTCTAATCTCATTTAGGTCATACAGTGGCGTAAAACAGTATAAATGTAGGGCCTTAACCCATAATCCTTAAGGCAGCCAAAGCTTCCATCGGCTTCACATAAAGTAATGCCTACGCAACATGGGCAGGAACTCACCGCACAAACTAATCAGAGCAAGGCAAAGAGCTTTAAAGCAAGAAAATGGTGGTTTCATAATTTCATCCCATATATGATCAGAAGAAAATTTTCTAAAATAATTAAATACATTACTCACTGAATAGAAGATTGAAAAAGACACAGTCTGAAAATGGAAGTATTAGAACACCAGTGCCTTTGTTTCATTTGCAAATTTTGTCTCTGTTAGGGTGGCTAACCACAGATTTCAGGCTCTTCTGCAGACTTTTCCATTGCACAACATGCAATAGGAGCAATCTCAAACTTGGAGTTGCAGTCTGGATTCCAGACCGGTAGGAAAGTCTTGGACACCCTGACATTGGCATCTATGATGCATGTTCCTTGGGGTTTAGAGCAAGATTCAGCAAACTGAGGTCTAAGACTAAAAACAACTGAAAACAATTTGTTGCATTTCCAACTTGCAGCTTTTAGTTTCCTGGATGCCTCCATAACTCAAAAAGATACTTTCAATCCATGATAACTCAAGCAGAATATACCTTCTCCTTTATTAGTCCTCTCTGCTTTCTTTGATTTAGGGTTAACCACCTTCTTTGCACCCATCCCCATCCCCCACTGGAAAAAAAACATAAAAAAGGAACTAAAGCAATTAGGCATTTCCCTTCAGTGGGGATTCCCTTAGATAGGTCAGTCAGCTGTGTATGAGCTGTCTGGAAAAAGGAGGTGGATTAGTTATGAACTGATAGGAGAGGGAGGTGGATTTGAGTGCTAAAGGTCACTTGGCCCAGTGTCTGGGGGTTTTATATTATCTATGACACTTCCTGGTAGGGAATATGTCTTTTTTCACAAGAACCTTTATGGATAAATAATAAAAGTCCATTTGAAAAGGGATTATTTTAGCCACACCTAGTGAAGGCAGTTAATTAATTTTCTTCCCTTGGCTTCTGATTCTTAGACAATATGAAGCATCTGGCTCACAGCTAATAAGGCCCTACATGTTAGAAATCAACTGCTTCAGCCCTGGTTGTCTGTTCACTCAAGCAGCTGAGAATTTAGATGTGGAAGCAAAAAGTCCAGAATTTTTCCCAAGGCTTCTCAGGTTAATGAGGACTCTGAATGGCCACAGCAGAAACTTGTCAGCTGTAGGGCTGTCTTTGGAGTAGTGATGAAGGCATTTCTGTTGGTGAGGGACTCCAGTCTGGCCTTTCTGGGATAGAAAAACAGGATGGAAAGGAGAAGCCACTGTAGCTGGAAGCAAAGGATCATGTCTGGGATTGCAAGATGATGTAACTATGCAGAGGAACAGAAAATTCCTGAAATATGTGTCAAATTTACGTCTTAGAGATTAATTCCTACAAGATCTTTCTTCCATCATTACTGAACCTGTAATTTAGTGCATCTCGAAAGACCTGACATACATTTCTAAATCCTGGGCTAAAACCAAGCAGTAAACAAACCAAAGGAAAATTCGCATTCAGTTTTGAACACAAAAGATTCAGCCAACATCACCCTCTTCTGTCGTTTGTATGTTGCATCTCATGTTTTCTCACGTGTGTTTGTGCTGTTACTTTCCTGCTGTCATACGACTTGTTCAACGTGTCAGCCTACGCCTGAGGACAAAGGATTCTGATAGCTGCTCCAAGTTCAATTAGAGGAACGGGAGAGAGCTGGCACCTCATCTCGCAGGGCAGGAGGGCGTCACCTACAGCCCCCCAGATCGTGCTGCGTGCTCACCTCCTCCGAGTTGCCTTGTCAGCACCAGGGAGGTGAAGACACCACGGGACTCCTCACCTCGATCCACCGCCGCTCCGTCCCCGCCCGCCGACAGGAAGGGACAGGGAGCGCTGGCTCAGAGCCCCCCGCCAGCCGCCCCACTCTGGGAGCCGCCAGGACACCGAACCCGGCTTGTCCCGAGGCGCGGGGCCACGGTGGGGGCACAAGGGCAACCCCGGGCCGTGAGGAGAACAAGATGGAGCGATAAGGCGAGTCCTGCTCGACCCGACTCCCAGGCAGGAGGGCAGAACCAGCGCCATCCCGGCACCACCGCGCCCCCTCGTGCTAAGTGGGAAACGGGAAGGAATGGTTTTACCAGCTGCTTGTCGATGGGTTTCAATTATGGGTTTGTTAACTTAGTATTGTTTTTTTTTCTTTTCTATTTCTATTTCTGCTGGTCACCTGAGGTGAACACAGAGGTTGCAGCAGCTTGCGTTCCCCTCCAGCTCAGAGTCTCTTGAGGGCATCTGCTTTTCTGTACTGCCTGCCTGTGAAGATGCCTGTTTTCTCCATAAAGCTTCCGTGGAAGGGAAACAGAAGTTGTTACATAGGTTCATGTCCTTTAGCCAGCTGCATTTAGCCAGGCGGTTTCCTGTCCCGACCAGCAGCTTTTCCGTATTTGCCCCTGTTGCAAAGCAGTAACCAGCATTGTCCTGATTGCTTCTGCAGGGCTTTACTTGGTTAAGAACGGTGCCTCAGTGGCAGAAATCGATTGAGCTTTATCTCCTTCTCCTTTACATCGTTAAGATACAATAATGGGAAAACCAGTAGGAGCTGGCTTAACAAAATGTTGGTTTTATTGGGGAAAAAGTGCATGTTCATAAACGGAACTGCTTTTGCTTCTAAAACACTACAATAAGAGATGATCCTTTCATGAAGCAAATCGTGCCAACTGCTTATGTTGTTTTTATCTTGCAGGACATTAAATGCATTAGACTTCAAATGGCCCTGCTGAATACATTGCCCTAGTGGGTGGAGCAGAGCAGAGAACTCTTAAGAGTGTAAAAAAGGAAAATAATGGGGGCGGGGGAGGAAAAAGAGAGAAAGGGAAGAGTTTGAAGTAACAGAGCTGCAGATGTTATTACAGGAACGACATTAAAGAGAAACTCTGCTTGGAGACAGTACATGCTGTTTCTTAACCTTTGGGGGATTTTTGTAAAATTCTCACAAGCAAATTGTTTGATGATATCATCACGTGGATAGCAAAAACTTTGTCTTTCTAATTTCTTTTTATAAACCTGTGTCTATGTAAGTTTATTTTATTAAATAAGCATCCTAGCCACTGCTGTAGTTTAACCCCAGCAAGCAACTAGTCAACATTATTCTACTAAAGCCAGAACACACACTGTATCAGCTAAGAAGAAAAATAACCCTATCCCAGCCAAACCAGGGACAACTACAAATGTAATTTCTTAATAATCATGTTTGACAATGCATTTATAATACAGCATGACTATAAAAGAAATAATACATTGTGTAGCTGTATTAATATAATCCCTTAATATGTTAGTAAATATAAATAAAATTTAAATTATATTGTTAATATAACGTCTAAGTATTAAGTAATAAGCTGTTAACTATTTAAAGACTAGGAAATGGTGGAATTAAGGTTGTCAGTGCAAGTTTACTTGAACCCCTTTGCTAGTGTTTTGTGGTTTTATCTTTAGTGATTGTTTTTCCACAGGATTGATACTTCACAGTGACAGTGCAAGAAGTGTTGTGGGAGGAACCAGAGTGGCTAAGAAGCAAAATGGTTGGTTGTAGGGTGTGAGATGTGTGATTTGATGTTTGGTAAAATGAGGGTTTGCATCAGGTCGTATCAGCTCTTTGTAAGTACAGAGTGAGGAGAGCTAAGGAACTTTGTAGCGAGGAGAGGGTTGAAAGTATACAGTAGTACATGCTGTGAAAGGGAATAGAAGGATTTAACAGCTGGGATGGAGGGTAGGGAGCAAGTATTTATCCTGGACATACTTCTATTACCTCCAGCTGTGCTGACTGTAATTTATTTTGGAGCAAAATCCAGTATAGCACAATGGCAGGCTTCCAACCTCCTTCTAGAACAGCCAACATTGCAGTAAAATTACTTCAATCACTTTTGCTATTCAAATGTTTTAAGAAGTATGTTCCTATGTGCAGCTGCATTTGTTTCATGTTTGCAATGCCGTTGCAGATGTTATCTGTATGTTTCATCAGAAACCGTCGGGGTTTGTTTTATTTTTAAACTTTGTTGCCACATACTTTTTAAAAAATTATTGACTGTCTCAATCTCAGCCGGGCGAAGGTGGTACAGCCACTTGATAACTGAATAAAAAAATACACAGAATTTCAAACAACCTCAATGGAAGAAACTGAAGCAGCTGAATTTGAGTCTTATTAATCAGTGTGAAGTGCTTTCAGGTTTGCATAACATAATTTGTAGGTTTAAATGCAAGAGATATAGTAAAGAAACCACAGTCGACGGCATTGATGATACAGCTAAAATGAAAAGTGATTTGAGGTAATTGACAGTGCTTGTTTGGATTGTTATAAGATGGGACTCCTTGTCCCAGTTGTTTCTCAGTTTAATGACATCAAGTCCCCATAATATGTGTCATGTTAAGTGTTGGGTTTCTTGATAACCACGAGTATAAAATTGTAGTCCTACAAAGCATATGGCACTAGACCATTTATTGCATATTATTGCATATTGCTAAAAGCATGTCCTGTGTTCAGAAACGTGGAGTATAAAGCTATGAAGCAGAAAGAAAGAATTTCCAGGACTGGGTCTTCAAAGGTAGGCTATGCAAGCCTCTGTCTTTATGTTCAGACAGCTTTGGTTATAATTTGGTTAGGATCTTATCTAATTTATTCTAATGACCTATTTTCTTGTGATTACATCTATCAATAATTTTTAATTGAGAGACTAAAAACTGTACTGCCAGAGAGTGTTTGCAATAAAAAAGAGTGGTAGGGTGGACAGTCTCTCATAGAGCTCCATAAAAATGAGTTGCACAAGAAAAATTCAGTCTTCCAAGTATTTTCATGAGACATAGTAAATCTGAATTATTTTAATTTCTTCCGTTTACAGGCCTTTGCAAAAAGAAAGTGATTTCTATCAAAAAAAGGGAAGAAAACATGAAACTAGCTGTTTGCACAGTATATCCTCTTTATAAAATCTTATAGCAGTATATAAAAAATCAATTTAATGTTGGAAGGAATGAGATACATTTTGGAAAAAAATACTTTTTCATGGAACAGTAAAACAACTACCTCTCCTTCTATCCTTTCTCCTGCAAGACAGAGACCATGGAAAATTCTCAGACTTCTCTCTTTTAATTCACCATAAACCCCAGAGAATAATGAGGAGAAAATACAAATATGTCTATTGCATTTTGTGATGGAAGATTCAAGTTATGTTGATGTTATCCCCCCACTCAGGGATCTATTTCTATCTTGGAACCTATGATTGCTTTCTTTGTTGAAGTCACGTATATATTGATTTCACTCAGGTTTGCATGATATACTGGCTGAAGATCAGATACACTGTGTGTTGTTACACATGGTTAGAGTGTCTAGGTATTTGTGCGAAGAATTAATCTAGTCACTGCATGTGTATTCTCTGTCTCTCTACTCACATGATCTCGGAAAGCATATTTCAAATGCAGCCTATCTATTTAAATTCCACATAAATATCCAAATCCATGTAGTTATAGTAAGCAAATATAACAGCTACTAATGGCCTTTCCCACTTTCAATCTAGATGGTAGTATGTGTTTGATAAGAGTATGTAATTGGTAAGAGTAATCAGAATCAAATATACATATCAGCCAGCTCTTGGAATCACTGCTACTCTGCAGGAGCAGACACTAAAATAAAAATAACCTGTACTAACCTTCATGAAAGCACATGTGCTAAATGGAAAGAAAATATCCCCTCAAAAATAAATATGTAATCAGATTGTGAACTGATTTAGGTAGACCATTATTTTCAACATGGAAGTTTGTGATTTTATTATTGGACATATTGACATAGCTCAAGAGTTTCTGTAACTACACAAAATAAACATTTTCAGATCAGTAATCTACAGATGATCTTCAAAATAAAAAACAAGTTAAAATATATTAAATTGTACTTAATCGGAGAGTTACTACTTCTGGATGAAATGAAAGATATTTTTGCAATCTGTCATGCACACAGATACCCTGCCTTCCTTAGATGCACTGGTTTGGGTTAACACCCCCCCACCACCACCTTTTTTTTTTGTTTGAATTTTGAGCATATCCAATGGCTAGGAATCTTGGAGGGAAAATATTATTCCAATAATTTACACTAACTTAAATGAATTAACTTTCGACTACAAGTTCCAAAAGACGTATTTTAATACATGATAACACAGTTCATGTTGTTATAATTGACAGTAAAATTAAGTGCTCCGTCTGTGTATAAGCTTTAAAGTCACTGCCCCTCCTTTTATGTTGTGTATGTGTGTAGTGACTGGAGGCAGCTGGAGGCCACTTACAGAGTATGACCTATTAATATGTATAGTAAAAAGGTGTATTACCCTGGCTTTAGCACAGCAGCTCCAGCAGCGGCTCCGATCAGCCCCTTCCCTGCAGATGTCTTCACGGCAGGGGCCAGCGGAGGGTGCTGATGTTACTGTTCCGTGCCGGAGCACGGTGGGAAAGCGCCGAGGGTGACGCTGTGCTGGGAGTGCCGTGTGCCAGTCTGGGGTCCTGGGAGTCCCCTCCCAACATGGCCCGTGCGAACTCCCGCCCGCCACAGCCTCCAGAGTCTATGAGGTACTGGTTGGCAGTGAGCGATGTCTCCAGTCAGAAAGACGGCGTGTGTTAGCTGCAGTGGGACGGCGGGAGGTCGCGGAGCAGGAAGGGAACGGCTTCCTTTGGGAAGGAGCCTGCAGCAGAGCGCTCCAAAAAGCTGAGTGGTAGGAGTCAGTGGTTTATCTCACTGTAAAAGTGTGAAACTTGACACCTTGGCAACCAAGAGCTTCTCATCAATCGCTGGACTCAGTTTGTCATGCTAGGAGTTTGAGTTTGTCTGAACTCTGTTTCTATTTTGAAATAACCTTTGGAGCTGTACAACAGAGGCTTACATCCTTTAGCATAGAATCATAGAATATGCTGAGTTGGAAGGGAGGTATCAGGATCATTGAGTCCAACTCCCGGCCCTTCGCAGGACTCCCCAAGAATCACAACCTGTGCCTGAGAGCATTTTCCAAATGCTTCTTGAACTCAGACAGGCTTGATGCTGTGAGCATTTCCCTGGGGAGCCTGTGCCAGTGCTCAGCCACCCTCTAGGTGGAAAACTTATTCCTGATATCCAACCTAAACCTCCCCTGACTCAGTTTCATGCTTCTGAGGGTATGTCAGTGGTCACAAGAGTGAAGAGATCAGTCCCTGCCCCTCCACTTTCCCTTGTGAGGATGTTGAAGATCACAATGAAGTCTCCCCTCAGTGTCTTTCTCAGGCTTTGACTACATCCGTACATCCTTTGTGGTGAGCTTTCGCTTCCCATGTGATATTGTAGCTTCTTGGCTGTTCTCAAGCAACCTGATGCCAACTTTGAAGTCACCTTTTAAAGGTTGCAAGGTATGTGGTATTAAAAGTATCATGTATTGTAGCCCATTTATGTTGAATAGCATATGCTTAAATCTTTGCTGGTTGGCTTTATAGGCATGGGAACTTTGCCATGGTAAAACCTGCAGGAGCCCTCACCTTCTGCTTTGTTACATCTGCAGTTTGCCAAAACTCTTTGTCCTGAAGAGAAAGCCTGCAACACCAAGAAGTCTTTAATACTCACGGAATAGAGTCTGAAGAAACAAACTATTCAACATAGGAAGCAAGAGTCAATCTCAATAAGGAGAAACTTCTAAATACACAGTTTAGTCATCTTAGCTTCTCTTGTGTAGTGCTCCCTTTTTGGTGAGCACTAACTTCACCCAGTTTTTGCTCCTTGCATGAGCACCAGTTCCTTTCTTGTGCCCAGCAAGTCAGACATGGCTATTACTTTCTTTCTCCAAGAATCCTTCCTTATTACTGAGAGGCAGAATTTCTCCTTTATTCAAACACAGCAGGCACTCATTTAGAGAATTCACTCAGCTGAGCACTCCTGGAGATAAGAGATCTTCAGTCAAAGAAGAGACCCATTTTATCATGCAAGGTGCCAAGACCAGCAGGAAACCAGGTCCTGGGTTTCATTTGATAGGGCTGGGAGTGCGCACATGGTTAGGCAGCTGTCCAGCTCTTGCTTCTTTACCTGCAGGATGGAGTAGCCCAAGTTGTGCTCTTACATTTTTCGTTACTATGTGATCAACCCCCTTAAAGTAAATGGGACAATTTGCATGAACAAATGCTGGTTGTGACAGGGTTTATACTTGTATCATCTGACTTAAATGACTCAAGTTCTCTTGCTCTTTCCCACCATCCTTCTCTCATCTGACTCTTTTTTGAAATCCAGGTTTTGGTCTCCCTGGTTATTCCTTCTCAGTTGAAAAAGACACCTTCAAAGTAAGGAATGAGGTTACCAAGGCCAGTGGAAATCCAGCAGACATCCTCTTTTCAGTCCTGGGTCTGTCTCTGCCACAGTAGGAGCAGCTGAAAGCAGCTGGTTTGGATGCTGGAACAGTAACTGAGTTGTTACTCTGCTGAACCAGCATATGCAACAAATGTTTATGTCTGGTACCAAAAGGGAAAAAACATGTTCAGTGAAGATGGGCTCTTTAGACATGCAAATGTCTTGACCTTAGACAAGACTGAGCAGTTTTAGGGGGATTTCTGTTTAAGTCAGTCTGGAAAGCATGAGAAAATTATAGTACACTGTAATGAATGTTCAGAAATCATAGAAACTAGAAAAAATACTACTGCAAGTGCAAGTGAAATAATAAGGGTAATGTACTTATAAGTTCTTCTGTATGTATAACGTATATGCTACTAAATATAAGTCCCAAGGTTGCAAATACTCAGGCATAAATATTCCCAAGTTTTGGAGAACACTTGGATGCATGAAACATGGAGAACATGCCGATGAATATCTGGAAATCAGCATCAGCAAGTTAATCTTGGTCATAGTTTGCCACATAAAATAGACATGATGCTGTGGAAACTCTAAAGGTAAGGTGTTATTCAGGCAACAATCATACCAAACAGAATTTCTGCTTCAATTCTCCTATCTTTGTATTTTGCTGTCTTTGGATAAGAGGGTTACTTGAAAAGTACTGCACTGTCAGGAGTGATTTTATGCTCTTATCTTGTGTCAAATCAGTCTGTTTTAATTTACTCAGAAGCATACATCCTGTTTTCAAAGTAATGGCACAATCTATGGATATCAGAAAGAGCTTGCAGATATTTAAGGCCAAGCTTTTAATTCCTCCAAGACACAAAATGAAAATTCTTGCATAAGTGTTGTATCTTTCTCAGCTGTAATTTGTCAGTCATGCCCTCCCCAGTGAGGCTGAATTTAGCAGCCAGCAACAGAATTCTTTGTTACATATTCACTCTAAGAAGCTGACTCTTAGTTAAAATTGGCATTTTTCTTGTGAAGAAACATGATCTGCTCTGCTTCAGAAAGCTGCTTCTGGTTGTTAGGAAATCTCCACTGAGTTTTCTACCTGCTTTCTGACTTGCCAATTGGACAAGCCATATTTTTTTGGTAACTTAATTTTCTTGTTTGTTTGGTTCTGATTTTTTTTATTTCTTAAATAACCAGGAAAGATTTTGAAATTTGATGCAGTGGAAATCTGACAAATAGAAAGCGCTGTTGAAACTATTATACCATGATTTTTGAGACTATTATACCATGACTGCTGTACAAAAATCTGCTTTACGCTCTATCGCTGTTGCAGGGAATGCACTACAGAAAAAAAATTACACTTTGGAATAGTGAAAGTCCTGTCCTGAGTACTAAATAACTGAATTTTATTTACTAATATAGAAGAAGCAGAGGACTGCAGATTTCCCTTGGGAAGAACACAATGCTCTTGCTTGTTCAAATGCTGTGACTCATTCTTCAGAAGTTAGACTCCCCACTCAGATGGTAAAAAGTCTAATATCCACAAAAATCACTAATTTTGTCAGAACTTGGGTCCAGTGTAATACACATTTTTCCTCATTATTTTTTTCCCAATCATTTAATCTTCATATTTTTTTCAGACTATATAAACTGTGTACACATGGTAAGTAGGGTTCTCTAAGTGACAATTTCATACTGTGTTTAATTGCTCTAAAGATGGGTGGGATTGCTGGATCGGATCATTGTTTCTAGGGTCAAATACATTAAATACCTAAAATCCATAAATAACAATTATTACATATTGCAGGAGAAATACAGCATTAACAACCAGATACAGATAACCTTGTTTTGCATAATAACTTTTCTTTCCTCAATTATTTCCTTAAGTTTAATGGTCCTACTTGTAAATAAGTATAACCCACACTGGCAGATCTGTGCAACTGTGTAACTTTGAAAAATCTGTGCTGTGGAAAATATTCAAATGTTTTTCATGCAGGAAGTTTGAGAGAATCATAAAAGATTTGCAATTAAAGGCAAACAGACTTGAGTTTTTCTGGGAAAGAACTCAAGGAATGAGAACTGGTCAATGAGCCATAAAGAGGGTCAGCCCTAAGATCCCAAAAAGATAATAAAAAGCCTCTTCTGAAAAAAAAAAGATAAGGAAGGAAACTAGGATGCAAATAACTGATACAGTGTTAAAGGCCCTTGTGAGGAAAAGGTAAAGGATGTTAACAGTGTGTTCAGATAACTACAAGGAGAGAAGACAAGAGAGGTCATTTAGTTAGAAGTCCAATAATGACTGCAGTGCAAGAACAAGTAATTACTTGAGAAGGGTGTTGGTAACCTTTCATTTGGAAGTGTAGCTTTTTCAGTTTTAACTGTCTCTCCCCGTTGAAAAGCTTAGAAATATTCCTCTAACTGCAAATATATAGGTGTATCTGTACTGTTAAATGACAGAGTGCCAGGGATCTCTCTTGTGCACGGAACCCCTGAACATCCAATCTGCATATTGGCTGTTTCCTTGACGGCTCCAAAAGGCTCTTTGCAAGACAAAGCATAGGAGTGGTCTGGCAACAGTTTGCTCCAAGGACCACACTCAAAAGGCAGTCACAAGCCAGGACCAGACTTTGTTCTTGGCGCTTTCTGATCTTCCAGATCCAGCCCAAAGGCTTTGTGACTTCAAATACCTGCACGTACCCTCCTGTTACAAGCTGTGGCATAGGACATGTCCCCTTAGTTTTGTGCTTTAACTGAACCACTCCTGGTCTGTGTAACAGTTCGCTTTATTACAGACACTGAGAACAGGGGTGGGGAAGGAGGGGGCAGAATGAAACAAATTGTAACCTAGGGCTAGAGTACCCTGGCAGAGATACTGGCCTAATGCTGTGTAATGTGGACACATCCAGTGAGGTCTAGGGGTTATCAGTTTGGCCACAATCCTTGCTACTTAGCCTCGGGAATCATCCCCTGTCCTGCTCTCAGCTGGAAGTGTAGACTACACACAGGGTTTGTTCTCAGCAACTACTCGTAGAGAAGACTTTTCTTGCTCTTACCCTGTCACTTCTCCAATGGATAAGTTATTGCATCAATCCTAGGGTTTGCAAATAATGTGTCTTATTCCCAGGGGCAATGTGATTGTTTCTGTGCTGAATTGCTTAGTGCAGATCTGTATGTTTTATTGTTGCTCTATGACAAAACTACAGTGTTACATCCTAGATTAAAACACTAAACTGTGTTTGGGAAGAAATAAGTGGGTCATTGTTTATATTAGCCTGCAGATTTCAAATGAAGTGAACAGCAATGTAAGTTCTAGGGTCAGAAAGAATAAAGCTGTAATTCATGAAATTACTCCTGAATTTTTTTGAATCTGGACTGTTGCAAGTCAGGGGAAAGTTCACAGTCTTTACACAGGTTAAAAAAAAAAGAGCAAAAAATCTTCTTTCAACATGAAAATCTGTGGTGTGTCACAGCAAACATTTTAAACATAATTTATCTCTAAACATACAAGTTAGGCCTTCACATTGAAAATGTACAGTATGTTCCTTAACTTATGCATATCTAGTCTGAGAACAAATTATTATATCTATAGATTTTAGCACCTCATAGCTACAATTTCAAGTCAAGGTACTAGAAAACTTACGAAGAAAAAAACCCCAAAACACTGAGTTGATACCCTCTAGTTTTTACTACCATTTTGTGCAGAATGATTAGCAGAATTGTCACGTCAAAATTCTGCCTGTTGACAATATTCTTGGAGTCTAAGGTTAAGATTCAGCCATCCTCAGGCATGATTTTGCCTCTGAGCACACATATTCACCTCACTCAGAAAATTACCTTAAAATCACAAATAAGTTTCAGTTACTTGTAGGAAACTTTTTTGTGCACTGGTGGATTCCTGAAGGCAGAAAGTCTTCTGTGTAGCTAACTTTGAACAGTCGCCCAGGAGCAACCAGAAAACCTTTACATCTTCTCTTTTGTGTGGAGGCATTTTTGTTCCTAGTAGACCTTGCCGAAAAGTGAAAACATTTACAAGCAACCTCATTACAGGAAGTACTAACACCTAGTGTTCAATCTGGCCAAACATGGAATTATGGGGAGCCTTGTTCTCCCTTTCTGCAGGGCTTTCACAACTGTGTCTACACATAAAGATGAACCACAACTTAATTTTGAGACCATACAGTTAATAGCAATAGGTGTTATCTTTACTAATTATTTCTTCCCTTATCCAGTCCTCCTGTAAAAACCAGTAATTGAAATTCTTGGTCTCTGCTGTATCAGAGCATCACCTACCCCAAGTAAAACTCAGTTTCTCCATTTTGCTCACAGTTTCTCAAGGCAATAATAGATTCTCCTGAGTGAATTTCACTACCTTAGGCAATGGATTCCACTCCAAAAAAATCAGTTTCAGATATAAGCTTTTTTCTTTGAAAAGAATATCATTCAATCATCCGGGGGGAGAATGGGTGAAGTGCCTTCTCTGAATTGTTGTGATTATTTAGACTCATCTGAGAAACCATGTACTCTTCCTAAAAGAATTGTTGCAAGATGCATTATTCTAGCAGGCAGAGAATGTAGGCAGGGCCAGACTCTGTGAGGCTGGCTGGGTGCTCCATAGATACAAGGGGCAGATGTGAAATAGTAGCTTGGCTCTCAGAGAAGACTGTCAGTGCTTCAGACTTTATTAGCCTGTTCCAATGTTTGTAGAAAAGTTGAGGATGAACTTCTTTTGTATCCCTTTTTTATTGAATGCTTAGCCACCACACCCATCAGTTCAGTACTTGGACTTTCTTTTCTTGCTGGTTGTAGTCTAGAAGCTTTGCTGTTGGGACTCAATGTAACATATTTTTGGGTGTTCCATCTACAGCTGAGGTTCCCAGTCAAAGTCTGGATGCCACATAAAACAAAATACAACATTTAGCAATGCTTTTGGTTTAGGTACACATTCAATCCGAAGTGATAGTTTACCTTGAGATGCATTCGATACCATCTCTTCACTAGGCTACAAGAATATGTGTTTACCCCAAGTGTAATACACCAGTTCTGAAATCTGACAGTATCTGTCGTCAGAGTAATTATTTGTTTGGTCTTGGAGTAGATGGGAGGTGAAGGATACCTTTTCCACAGCTGTCTTCCTGCCCCATTCAAATTGCTTTTCCACATCCCATTCCCATTGTTTAAAAAAACAATGTTCCTTCATATTGTAATTGTTTTCTGGGTATATGAGAAAACGGTCATGCATTTTGTCTTCCTGTCTCCTCTGGGTTTTTTAAAAGTCTGAAGTAGTTTTTTGTTGTCTATTTGGAGTCTTTTGTGGCACAAAGCTAAAACTTTTAAATAATAACAAAACAGTAAGGCTTGGAGTGGGTATAATAGGGCTGTGCTGAATATTTAAATAGAAGACTAATCATATACCCTCTTGCCTATTACAACTCTCTTACTACAAAGAAGTTGTAGAATTCCTACTGGATTGGACAGCCTGTTCTTGAAAGGGAACAAGCATAAGGATATAAGAAGAATATTTTGATCAAAAAAGTTATATATACGATTAAAATGGTAATATTTTTCATGTGGCTACATGAAGATGGGAGATGCTCATATTTTTCTGTTTCATTTTCCATCTAATTTTTCATAAGTTATAAACTGGGATGAAGAAAAGTGTTCATGACTCTGTATAAGCATAACTTCCTCTCTGAATTTATTTTCCCTGTCCCCTAATAATAGTTACCAGTTCTAATAATGAGAGAGAGAAATAGATGAAGGCAACCCTAAAAGTATAGTGTCTCTCCAGCACCAGACCTAGGAAGGGCCTGAGAGATACTGTTTCTCCCAAGTTTCTTGCCCTCCTCCATTATATCACAGCAGCGTATCTCTTCTGTGCTGATCAAGTTATTGGCCAAGTTTTAACACATCACCAGTCTTGCCTAGCTGTTCTCCAGAGCAGGATATGAGTCTGCAAGAAGTTTGTCCTTTCATTCCCCTGTAAGACCTCTTTGTGAGAGAAAAAATGGGATTCTACAGTCTTCTGTATTTTGCAGATAGAATATTGCTTTTCATGTGCATCTCCTCTGAAGATCATCTAAGAGTGCCTCAAAAGTGGTTTCTTTTGTAGACTTCTGCTGCAAAATACACATTTCTTGATGTTGCTTCTGTGTTGTGTGCCCTCCATAGTGATACTGGCTCATGTAGAGTTGCAGAAGGAATCTCATCATGTTCCACTATAATGAACAATGAACACCACGTTCCAAGACAGAGTGATTTAAATTTATGATGTGCACTCCATGATCTTCCTGTGAGGCTTGCCTTTGCTTGTGACTCTCTGATTCCCATGACCTTGTCTTTCTGAAAAATGCTTCTTCTCAGCAGACCTCAGTCCTATTCTTCCCTGCCAGTATCCCAAATACTAAATTCTCTCCAGTTTATTACTATATGATTATTCTGTCCTTTGATGATCAATCCACTAAAATGCTTTGTCATTGCTGGACAGCAGAATACCATCACAAGGGGCCCAGGGAAATAAATACTTTCCCTCCTTCAGTTATGTCAGCAAAGAGGCACTAACTCCCTTTTCTCTGTTAATGAGACCTGGGCAGGAGCTTGAAAATATCAAGCTTCTCCATGTCTGCACACTCTTTTTCAAATATCTTCACATTTAGGCAGTGAAATTTTTCAAATATATGTGTATACCTGTGAGCTGTTTTAGTACTCTATGAACATAGAAATTCAGGTCAAAAACTGTTGGGCTGTCTCATTCCATTATTAAATACAGAACTATTCCTTAAAGAATAATTACTGTTGTTTAGTAATCTGACCAACCTATTACTGACTTCTCAAAGCTTTCTGTCATTCTGCTTCCAGAATGCCAAATCAATGACTTATCTGAAAACAGAGCCCATGGTGAGGAAGGATTTTCTGATACATTGTTTCATGGCTCCTTTTAGTTATTTCAGTGTCCTAGTTATCTGTAACCCTCAAACTCACCCTTATAATTCCTCCATCTGTTTGGTAGCAATCCGCAGATATTTGAGTTGAAGACACTCCCTATCTTTGATGCAAGATCTTAATCAAATCTTCTCCCCATTATCAGTTAATCAAGTACACATGTTTGGTTCTTTAGCAATTCCTTGTATGGTGCTTACTTTGGTTGTCTGATCTTTTTAATAGTTTCAGTCTGAGTTCTTCCAAGTGGTGAATTTTCTATGACATCTCTGATCTCACAAGCAATCTCTGGAAAAACGATGTCATTATATCACTTTAGAAAATGTCACTTACCTCCTTGTAACACAATAAAACCAGTTCTTTTGTTGTACAGAATCTCAGTGGCAGCTCAGGGGTTGCTGTTGCATTGTAAACTGCTGTCATATATGATTTAAGATGCAATGAAAATGTAGAGTTCTTGACATTTACCAACTATGTTCTGGAAGGTCTTTCTCAATTGTGATATTCCAGTTTGAGTCTGAATACCTTTCTACCCTTCTTAAATCTTGGTGAAGTCTTTCTGGTTGGTGTTAGCCATTAATATTGCCCAATTAATTACTTTGCAACATAAGCATGCTTTTCCATCCTTTTTCCAGGTCATTATTGAAGATTCTAGAAAGGACAACAGGAAATTGTTTGGTTTGGGTTTTGCTGGTTTTTTGTTGTTGTTTTTTTTTCTTAAAACTAACAATTCCTACTACTCCTCACAGTGGGAGCTGTATACAAGGTAAACTTGTTCAGCTACAAGAAAAACACTGCAATTCTCTTAAGGTAAATATAGACTAAACAGTCTCAGTATGCTGACTAATGGACAAAGAATATTGCCCCGTGTTTTAAACATGTAGATGTAGATATTTAACTCTTCAGCCTTCAAACTGATTTCAAATTTACTACACCAAGTGTCTAGCTTTCCAATGGCCCTTGTCTTTCTGGGCATAATACTTCAAAATCATGTGGATCTGACAGGAAAATGTTACCCTCTCAGACTTTTCTTCTTGTTATCTTGCTCTTGTTGAGGCTGACTTTCATACTGAGGGAAAATGTGGCTATGAAAAACATCAAGCTTAACAGAAATAATGCCTTTGTTGTGAATGTGTATAAAAGGTCTGGTGATATTAGCGGGTTCAGTTTAGGCTTTCTCTTTGCTATGGATTTGCATTGCACAGCACATCTTTCCTTTAGGTTCTGCACATTTGGAAATGGGTTTATGCTGGGGAGGCAAGGTTGTAATGGGAAGATGATGTTGTGGTGAAGGCAGCTGGCTGCATGCCAGGGTACACATTTAATGTGGGTAGGAAGTTACAGTTGGCTTAGCTGCTTGTAGTTTGTGTAAATATCAATTTGTCAAAGGAGGAGAAAGACAACTCACCTGGGTATCTTGAGTCATCTTTGTGCATATGACTGTGCTCAGATACAGTGGTGATCCAACCAACAGAGTGCTCCTGTAGCACTGGTTAGCCAGATATCCTTGAATCCACCACTTAATGTCTTAGGGGCTCTGAAAATTCATGGAGGGAAGTTGCAGGTGAAAGTACAGTAAGAACTCAAGCAGAGATTTGCCTTCCTCCCACTCCACCATGTTACTTGTCTCAGTGACTGTTTTCACTGACATATAGAAGTCAGTTGTAAATAGTTGATAGTGATAATGGTGATTCGTTTGACAGATGTGTTTCTCTATTCTAGGTAGACAGGGTTATAGCTCTTCCCTGGAATGTCTTGTGCTCTTGAAATCTGCCAAATGCAAAATTGTGTTTTCTTACAAGAAAAAAAAAGGCAGGCATTTAAAGAAAAGTAAAAAGTATGTGGCTAGCATTTTAGCTGCCTTCCCTCAGGTGATTTTATGTTGTAAACAGTCTCTGGAAATATCACAGCATACACTTTACTGGCCACAATGAAATCTTTAAACAGTGCTGGAAGCTTTGGGGAAAATATATGATACATAACCATTATTCAGCTGCTTCTGAGTGTTCCAAAAGAGCAGGACAAGGCTATAAAACAAGAATACATAGTTAGAAATAGTGTATTTATGTATGCTGTGTTACTTGTGTCTGTATCTCATATCATCAGTGATTTTTCATTTGCAGATTTATAGTAGTTTTAATTTTATTTTACAACCAGATGCAGTTCTGCCATAGGTGGTGTTAATTTATGAATCAGATTTATTCATTTCCCCGGATAGTAACCACCTGGTATTAAAATTAATTCAGAAGACAGCAGAAGGATTCTTTTTTCATGTTGATTTTGGTATTTGGTCTCGGTGTGTTAACTGTTGGCATAGTGCTGGAAGATAGTCCAGCTGTTGGAAGACACTACAGCTGGTGGAGTAACTTTGAGTCCACGTTTTCCAAACTAACGCAGAAACCCCACCGATCCTGGCAGAGAGCTGTGGTTTTGAAGGCATCTCTCGCATGCCTGCGACCCCCGTGGCTGAGCCCCCCTGGCTCTGCCCCGCTCTCCGGACTGTGGGAGCGGCTCGCAGGGGTCCCAGGCCGGTGGTCCTGCCCGCCCCCTCAGCACCATTGGCCGCGGCGCCCCCGCCCGCCGGCCCGGCCCGGCCGCCCCCGCTGCCCGCCCTTATAGCGGCGGGACGGCGCTGCCCGCGCCCGGAGCCGACGGGATGCGCTCCGTGCCGAGCTGTCCGCGCTGTGCGCTGCCCCTCCTGGCTCTGCCCTTCCTGGCGCTGGCGGTGCCCGCCGAGCGGCTGGCGCTGCTGCCGCACGGAGCTGAGCTCGGCGATGCCGCGCTGGAGCCCGGGGACGATGCACACTCGGCGGCGCTGGAGCTGAGCACGGCGCTGCGCTTCTACGGCGCCGCCGTCCGCTCCCTCTACGTGAGTGTGGGGCCCCCGTCGGCTGTCGGGGCGGCTCCTGGGGGCTCCGCCGGCGCTTTGGGTTGGTGAGGGTGGGGGTGCTTGCTGGGTTTCATGTCGGTTGTGTGAGCGCCGAGGTCAGACGTCGGTGCAAAGAGCTTAATCGTTCCATTTGTGATCGGCTGGGTATTAGGGGCCGCCTTAGTGTCCTTGTCACACTGCGGCTGCCGCCGATTCTTCGCCGTGTACAGCCCGTCCTGGGAGACGACACAACCCCTGCCCTGGGTAGTAGCAGGGTAAAGAAAGTGTAATCGATTAACCAGGGTGAATGCCAGCCCCAGGCGATCTCAGGGCTTATGCACGCAGACTGTGTTCAGCTAAGAAACATCCTCGCTGTGGTCTGGTTTGTGTGTTTCAGCACGCTGAAGTCATAAAACTGAATCTATGAGTGTCTAACCAGCAGCCTGATATATCCAAGACTTGCACCTCTTAGTACCCAGGGTGCTTTCTGCCTCTTAATGTCTGGGGTGCTCTCAGATGTTCATTGCTGAAGAGTCTCTTGGGCAGGGGACATCCACATGCAGAGTAATTGCAGGCTTTGTGCTGCAGGCAGAGCTCAGCCGTGTGTGCGTGCCTTACACCAGAATCTGGATCTCAGAGTTCTGTGTGCATGTTTATGGCTAATGGAGGGTGTTCAGTATTTGAAGGTGGGATTGAAAACAGATTGTCTGGAGCAAGTAATCATAAAAAGATGTTTTAAATGGCAACGTATCTTCAGAACACTGCAAGAATACTCCATGTTTTGTCATTACCTCTGTTCCCCTGAAGCCTCGTGTAAGCTGGCAGTTGAAGGTGCTACTTAGAAAGGCCTGATGGGGAAGGCACAGTATGTTGCGTGCATTAATCTGATAAATTAAACCCATCTCCCTGTCCAGATACACCACTGTGTTTTAGCATCATGGGTCTAAGATGTGACTGTGGACTAACCTACCTGAAGACACCTGGGAAACTAGAGCTCCCTTGTGAGCACATGCAAAATTTCATGTAGTTCCTATGTCCCTGAGTCTGTTTTATGGGTATTCACTGAAGATACAACATACTTGCTTCTACAGTGAGTTATATTAGTTCTACCACTTAAGTTATGCTCTTTTTTATTGTCTGTACTGCCCCAGTCTAGATGAACCCTGACATCATATCTGAAATCCAAAGTTTTGTGGGGTTCAAGTTATGCCTATGTGGAAAATGGGTGTTGCTCACTGAGCCTGGCAGCAAAGATAAAATATTAAGTGGAGTTCAGACTTCAGTTTGACCCTTAGTTCATTGTCTAGTCTTCTGTACTCTAAGTTTGGCCACTGATTAGCCAACCTAAGTAAAAGATACACTTTTTAAAGCCCAGATGTATTCTTGAAAGATAGCAGGCTGTATATCCAGCCACTGAGAAGCAAAGATAACAAGTAATGTGTCATGTAAGGGGACAGAGTTTTCAAAGTAAACTGATTAACCACATCAGGTTTCTTAAGTTTAATGATCCTTTTACTTGCCCGTGCCCCAGGAATAGCTCTAGTTGGTTTTTGTCTGCAAGAATACTTGTATAAGGTCTATTTCAGACTTGCTTTTAGGGCTCTTGCCAGCATGATTACTCAGTACTAAGGGTGGGCAGTTTTAATGAATGGCATTTCTGTATCAGTCTGCACACTGGGCAAAGACTTTCATCTTGCATTGAATAAGGCACAAGTACTGCAAAAGAGAAGCATGGTGCAAACTGTATGGGGGTAGGAAAAGGAGAAGTAAGCCTTTTAAGGAAATGTATTGAGCATTTTAGAAGCACCTTCACATTACACATTTTCATTGTATATTTGCCATGAGTACTTAATAAGCTCTATGATGTTATTTGGCAAGTGGGATTTAACAAAGTGTAGCTCGTTAGTAGTAAATGTTATCAAGCTGCTACAATTAACATGTACTATGCATTATAATATATATAGAAATTCCTGGATCAGATTGTGTGTTGTGATTAATTATTTTTCTGTGTGATTCATCAGGATAATGTGACAGCTTATCTTAATTTTTGAGAACTTGCTTTTTGACCTTCAATCAGTTGAAAATTTGTGGGTTCTCTTTCTATTTTTTTCAACAGTGTAGAAGCTGAGATGTTTGAGTTAGCTCTACCTGTGAACAAAATGGCAAGGAGTTCTGAGAAACAATTGTTTAGTAACAGCCTGTCATAAAATCCTTGGCAAAGAAACCTTTTTTATAGACAGAAGAGAGAACTTTTATTTCATATAAGTAGAAACAGACTTTTGCATAGTGTAATCTTCAATATGGTGTTTTCCTGTGAAAGATTTATAGTATTGGATCCAATCACTAACCCACACTGATCTATTTTATTTAATAGCACACTTTCATTGAGGCTTTTTCAGTTTACACTAAGGCTCACTGAAGTGGAAAAATGGAAGAATTAGGGATTATCTCCATTTGGGGAAAAATCAAGAATCCTTTAAGGAAAGCTTGGTTCAATTTTTTTAATCCTTACTTTTATTAACTTGCTAAATTAATAGTTGGCTGTGTTTGGATTAGAAAGCTTTATTGCTTTAAGTCGATTGTCACTTTTATTATAAAAGTAAATGTATTTTTTCTAAACTCTTCCTCAGAAATATTCAAGTCCTTAAAAAGCCTTGTCACTGAACAGGGGAAAAAATACCTCATTTGTTTGAAATTTGAATTTTTGTTGGACATTCTCTTTTAATAGATGTGCTTGGTTACTTTGCATTTCCTCCTCTTCACTTGGTTTTCAATGTGGACCTATAGTAGTGTGTGTGCAATTTGTTCTGCTACAAACCACAAATATATGTTAACTATGTGTGTAATCCTGAAGTTGAACATGCTAAAAATACATCTATGTTAGTTCCTGTCAAGTTAAATAGTGTTATACCCTAAAAGGAAAGATATACTCTAAAGCTGGTCTTTAGACAACGCCCACCTTAGGCTTTTTTCCCCCCCTTTCCCTACTGACAGGAATGATGCTTTGATAAAACCCAGTACTTACCCTGAATTACTTCTCTTCATTTTGGAATTCACACTTTAAGCCATCTGTGTGACCTTAAAAGAAACAGGGTAAAGTCAAATCTTACAATTCACCATCTTTGTCAATACAAATATATTGTTAAATCTGAAAGCTATAGATGTTTTTCTGTTATTAATGAGTGTTCTTTCTCTACACTAAAAATCACTGCACAAAATGAGCATTTAGTGTATTTTTTCATTTAATGTTTTGTAAATGTTTCTGGATGATAGAGTACATGCAACCAAACATTCCCTTAATATTTAAAAGTGAACTGTCTCATTTATAAACTATAAAAATAAAAAATGGGGTTGGCATTTTGCATCTCCTTAATCAAATGACTTTTTGCATTAAAGTTCTTAGCAAAATAGGAAAAGTACAGTCAGAAGCATGTTACTAATAGGTGAAAGGCAATGGGCCCTTTTTTCTGGTTCCAATATATTCTGCTGTATTAACTAGTCCTGATGTATTTTCTTTTAATGTTATTTTAATCTCTGCCATAAATGGGGGATCATGAAGTCGCAAAGTCTGCACACACCAAATCTGATGAAGAGCATGGAATTTGTTTAAAATACTTCAGACACCAGTCATCTCTCACAAGAGTATTTAGAGTGGGAGTGGGGCTGCCTGTGTACAAAAAGTGCAAGCAAGGAGAAGGAAGGGGAAAACTTTTAATTTACTCTAAATTTATTGCTTAAAGTACATCTCCTTGATAAAGGTCTTAGCAAACAGACCATAATGTCCACCATCTTCCATACTGTCTTCCTGTGGTGTAGTATAATTGGTAGGTTTTTGTTTTCAGGTATGTTTTAGCTTTGCTTTAGAGGAATACGAGGTATTTTCTAGTGTAAAGATGTCATAGGAGTTCTGGAAACCTTTCTAGGCTGGGTTTCTGTTTCATGTCTGACTGCTGGCACAGGGTCTGTATTGAGATAACCCATGCTCTCTCTTGTTCTGTATTCCTAAAATTAATAATTTGCCTTAGGATCTGTGGACAATGTTAAGTCATTATGTTAAGTCATAATTCAGCTGCTTCTCTCCCCTTCTAACATGAACTTCTTTCCCATCATGCTTGTGCAGACTATTTACTGTTTATATCTCTCAGATATCCTGTTCCTACATAAACCCACCTTGCTGCTTTTTACATGATTATACATCTACAGACAATACAGTCAGCACAGGTCAAGCTACTTTGAAAATAAATTCTGATATATTGTGGGAACTATTTGCTAAGTTTAGCTAATAGTTTGTGCTAACCATTATCCAGTTATACACCAAGCAGACTGACCACTAGCCAGTGGCCAGGAGTGTGCTCTGACCCCCTGGGTAGCCAAAGGAGGGTTCAAGATATAGGTATGTGTTGTATATGAAGGGGCGATTTGTATCATGAGTTTTCATACTACACTTTTTCTGATTTGTTCTAGGTAGCAGTAGTAGGGGTGGTCCGGATTTTAAAGGATGTTATCAAGATGCAGGTAGCCTGAATCCTTGATGGGCCTGCACAACCCACAGTTTCTCTGTGAAGAATATATGTGGCTTCCTACCAGCCTCCTTGCTTCCGAATTTATGTAGCAGAAAAAGGGGGAAGAAAAATTTGGAGACTATGAGAGTGATCAGAGACAGAGAACAGCTCTTGTACAGGGAGTGCATGAATAGACCGAGGATCTTCATTTTGGAGGAGAAATTACATAGTGGGAGAGACAGGGTAGGATTTTTTTATGTCCCAATATGAAACTGGGAGCCAGACTGAAAAAGGTGAGAGAGAGCTCAAGATGTGTGAGTCACAGATTCATGGAGCAACTTTTCAAAGGATTTTGTGTATGCATAAAGTTTATGTGTTGAAGGGAAGACTCTACAAATATGTGAAAAAAAATCCACTGAGGATGAATGAACAGCCAAACCACAGGGAATCCCTTGAGGTGAATGCGGTTGGAGCTTGGTTGGAGAAGTATGTGCACGTCCTCTTGTTTTGCTGAATCTGTAAGACAGCTGGTACAGCTGGGAACAGTCTACTGCGTTAGTGACCTTGCAGTCTGAGTCACAGTAGCCATTCTGACCCACTTTAAGTGTTCGTAAAGGTTGCTTAATGTTGAGAACATCTTGACTTTGTGAAAAGATTCAGCATCAGTTTGTTCTTGGACTCGCAAGAATCCCTATGAGTGAGATCAGTCTGTAGGAGGTTGCAGTTTTGGTTTCAAGCGTGTAGTGACAGTTTTGGGAATTCTGTCCCTTTCTGTATCCCCTGTGTACATGATATCAGGTCTAGAGTGCCTGGCTGCCCACAGGTACTCAGATATGTCCTGTTACCAGGTAGTCCAAGACTTGGAAATAGATTTGTGTGTGGCTAGTTCATGCAATAGGGGCGGTCCCATGGTGCAGTGGAGAGCACTCTGGTCTCCGAATCCCAAGGTCGCGAGTTCGAGTCTCAGTAGGGACCATCCCCTGGCAGTTCAATGCCTCCCTGCCATCCCATCCC